>ML780466.1:1302875-1333374 GCA_009831015.1 Picea engelmannii
ATAGTCAGTCGGAAGAAGATGAACTTGAGCTCCTGGCCGCTCCTAGCCCCTCTCCCCACACTTCACTGTTTCCGTGTTCCACCTTGCAACTACCTGTTTTTCGTGGCAGGGAAGTCATCTCTTCGGCATCTGGTGCTGGCACCTCTAACACAAATTATAAAGAGCCAAAAACCTATGCTTGGTCACGGGGTATTGCTACTGAAATCTCCCCACTTCAGACACGAAGCTCCAGAAAGAAAAAGGAGTTTCAAAACACTCAGCAGAATGCTACTGACTTGCCCACACTGGAAGGCAAGGCCCTTAGAGATATGAAGGCCTTGGCACGATCAAAGTAATGATCGTTCTCTTCTTGAACATTAGGGGGATCGGAGGCACCCTTAAGACTGCCTCCTTCCGAAGATTGCTATCGAGAACGAAGCCTGATCTCATTTTTCTATAAGAGACCCTAACAGTCGACCACAAAGCAAGAGAGTTTGTTCACCAGTTCCGCCCTTCTTGGTTTACAGTGGCGGTGAGCTCATTAGGTACTTCCGGGGGAATGCTGGTGGCTTGGGACCCCAGCCTCTTTGAGCTGAGTCCCTCCCTATCGTGTGGGGGTTTGCTGTTACGCGGACATCATTTAGAATCAAACTTGGAGCTGACTTTACTCAACATCTACGGCCCTTGTTCGGATAAATCGACTTTCTGGTCTCAGTTGGCAGTTAGTGGCATCCTCTCTTTGACAAACCTCATCGTTGGTGGAGACCTGAACATCCTCCTTGAGGCTGATGAATCCTGGGGTGGAGTCCACTTGCCGAAGCCTAATGGAGCACATTTCAAAGAATTTTTTACATGAAACAACCTTTTTGACATCAAACCGACTGTTATTTCCCTGACTTGGCGAAATGGTAGGACTGGACCGAAAGATATTGCAAGGAGACTCGACCGCTTCCTCGTGGCTGACAGTCTATTGGCTTCTTCGGGACTTACTTCTTTGTGGGTTGAGTTTCCCTTTTTCTCTGATCACGCTCTGGTTCTCCTCCAACTGCGACTTACTGAACCGTCCAGTTATTCTCCTTTCAAATTCAATCACTCCTGGCTCACTTCGGAGGCTTATACTGAGCTTGTCCACTCAGTCTGGACGGACCCGTATTTCACCACTGAAGTTAATCCACAACGCAGACTACTGTGGAAACTCAAGGTCCTCAAGACCAAAAAAAAGGAGTGGTATCACCGTAAACGGATTGAGGACCAGCGCCTACTGCTATCGCTGGAGACGGATATCTCCTACCTCACACATAAATCTATTACTACTGCCTGGTCGTTGAAAGAGTCGGAGAGACTTAAAAGTCTTGAAGCCAACAGAGCGTCTATTCTCCGATCTGAGGAAATAGCTTGGCATCTTCGAAGCCGAGCTACTTGGCTCAAGAGTGGGGACGCTAACACCAAGTACTTCCACAATGTAGCCAGCTTCAACCGTAAAAAAAAGAGGATCTTCTCTATTAAAAGCGATGGACAAGATATACAGGGGCAGGACGCCTTAAAGGAGGAAGCGTTTTCACATTTCTCACACCTGTTCAAAGACACCAGCACGCACAATCTTAGGGATAAAGGATCGACTACCTCTCTTTTCCCTCGTATTGTCTCCGGAGCTGAAGCTGAGGCACTCTACAAGCCTATTACTCTTAAAGAGATCAAAGATATACTCTTACACTTTAAAACTGAGAGAAGCCCAGGGCCAGACGACTGGACTTCTGAATTCTTTTGTTTCTTCTTTGACCTGATAGGCGATGAACTCCTTCAGATGGTCGAGGACTCCCGTATCACTGGTAAGATCGCTGGAGGTATTAATTCTACRTTCSYGGTATTGATTCCTAAAGATAGCAGCCCTATCTCCTTCAACGACTACCGTCCGATTTCACTTTGCAACCTCATTTACAAGATTATMTCCAAGGTAATCTCAAAYAGAATTAAGCCACTTCTTGAAAAGAGTCTCTCTGCGGAACAATYGGGCTTCTTGAAAGGCAGGAGAATTCARGATGCAATAGGTSYAGCCCATGAATGCTTACAYAGCATCAAGCAAAAAAATMAAAAAGCGTTGGTCATGAAACTGGACCTCAAAAAAGCTTTTGACTGTGTGGACTGGGATTTCTTGAGACTCATCCTCCACGCTGTGGGTTTCGGGGATTCATTTATTACCTGGACTCTCTCCTGCGTTACAAGCGCCAATATCGCAGTATTGATCAATGGAGAACCATCAAACTTCTTCAAAAGCGAAAGGGGACTTAGGCAGGGATGTCCACTCTCCCCGTATCTCTTTTTATTGATCATGGAAGCCCTCAGCATTCTCCTCTCAAATTTCTTTGCCGAGCACCAAATCTCAGGAATCAAGGTAACAAACCTCATTAAGTTAGTCCATTTAATGTTTGTTGATGATGTACTTTTATTGTCAAAAGCAGATCCAGAGGAATGGCAGATTATACTTGAGGTGCTCCAACACTTTAGTGCAGTCTCTGGTTTAACCATCAATCTCTCCAAGTCTTCAATCCACTATTGGGGAATTACTGATTCATAACTTCTCCATCTAAAAGCTTCCATCCCACTCACTTTTAAAAACCTGAGCGAGGGTTTCTTATATTTGGGCTTCCGGATGAAGATGGGATGCTCTTCCCCGGGGGATTGGGAATGGCTGGTGGACACTTTTGAAAAAAAAATCGGCTTCTGGTGCAACAAATGGCTGTCACTGGGAGGTAGGCTTATCCTGGTTAAATCTGTTCTCGAGAGTCTGGTCGTCTACTCGATGATGTTGGAGAAGGTCCCCTCAAAGATTATTACTACTCTTCGTAGATTATCCTTCAAGTTCCTGTGGGGTGGTCATGCCGACCTACATCGATTTCACCTCTGCAGTTGGCAGACCCTGTCCCAACCCCGGAGAGCAGGGGGTTGGGGCCTCAAAAATCTCTCCACCTTCAATCTGGCACTCCTGGCCAGCAATTTTTGGAGGGCTGTCTCACACAACAACATTTGGCATCAAATCATCACTGAAAAATATCTAGACTCAAAACCGCTCCTCCATTGGCTTCGTTTACCTACCTTCCAGCTAAAGAGAGCCTCTCCCTTCTGGAAAGGTCTGGTGGCATCTTCACAAGTTATCCTCCACTGGCTTCGATGGAGACCTGGTGAAGGTAAGGATATTAAAATTGGAAGAGATTTGATTTTGGGGCTGGGGGAGCGTTCTCTCCTCTCGCCCTCACTGAGACTCCATTTATAGACCCTTGGCATTACTGCTCTCAACCAGGTCCGATCATCGACTGATGCGTCCCCTCTGCCGGACGCATGGAAGGACTACAACAATCTTTCCCTCAGTGATCCATTAGCCACGAAGTGGACCCGATTCACCACTACACTAAAAAGTGCGGGGATCTCTCTGAATGTCGATCCAGATGGATTAGTGTGGGCTGACGGTGATGCTACTGGTGTTATATCAGTGAAAAACATTTATACAGCCATTCAGTCCCACCATATTTCAGCCATTGAACTGTCGTGGATCAAACAACTCTGGACTTGGAAAGTGCCCCTCAAACTTAAGTTATTTTCCTGGCTTGCTGGCAAAGAAAGAATCCTTACTTGGGACGCGCTTCAACGGAGGGGCTGGGAGGGGCCGAGTTACTGCTGTCTCTGCAAAAAGGTCGCCGAGGACCTCATTCACCTCTTGATCCACTGCCCTTTTACCACAGAGGTTTGACACCGTTCTTTAAATCATTTTTCCATTCCATTCGACTGGTGCAGTTCCTCCGTATCTAACTGCTTTTCCAGATGGTACTCTTGTAAATCGGCCCCTCCTAGTCTGGCATCTCATATTTGCTGGAGTCTTTGTCTAGAAAGAATCCGAGTGATCTTTGAAGGGGGCCGACCCTCCTTGACATTGGTTTTCAATAAGATTTTGGTCTCCTTCAGATGGAATCCGACCTCTGTCAAGTGCTCCCCACGCAGAGACATTACTTTTGAATTGGATGCAGGTCATACCATCGCTTTATTTGACGGGGCTGCTCAGTTAAGTGGATCTGTTTGCGGGGTTGGTGGCACCTTCAAAACCCACCCGTCAAGAATCACAAATTGGTTCATCAACTGTGGAGCCGGGACGAATACAAAGGCAGAACTTATGGGCCTATGGGCCACACTCACTCTCGTTGCCTTATGGTCTATCGACCATATTCACATCCAGGGCGACTCACGGGTCATTATAGATTGGATATCAAAAAAGAGCCAGCTCCACTCCACTCATTTAGAAAGCTGGATGGGAAAAGTGAGAGATCTCACTCATTGTTTCACCGACATCAACTATCGCCACGTCCCCCGCTCTCACAACTGTGCTGATGACGCTCTCTCAAAGAGAGCACTAACTGAAGTAATTGGGAGGCTCTCGATCTATCACAACGATAGAGGAATCGAGAGTCCCATTACTACCATTAACGTTTTTGAATGATGCTGCCGGTTGTCATTATAATAGAACTGAAACTTCCTGAATCTGCATTGGTTGTCTTGTTAAGTCTGAAATGTATTTTTCAGTTTTGATCCTCCTGGATCCTTTTTGTCATTGCCGAAATTAGACTTCTACAGATCCACATTGCAAGTGCTTGCTGTCCATAGCTCGCTGTTGCAAACTTATGTAAAAGAATTTATACACTATATAAATTTGAGTAATTTTTTTTGGAAAAAAAAAAAAGAAACCCTTTTCTAACATAATTGCTTACACCATTTAATAAAAAAAATTATGTAAAGAGAACACTACAATAACAAGGTACAACCAATATTTGTGATTTATTATCTTATATTTAATTAATATTTATTTTTTTTATAAAATAATGTTTTAAATTTTATTAAATTTGATAATCTTGTAAAAAAGTGATTCATACTTATTTTCCAAAACTAATAGCATTTATACTTAAAAATAATAGTAGGAGTTCATTTCTTCAACTCATCTCAATCGATTAAACACATTCACCTATCTAAACCATAATCTTTTTACTCAATAAATTGAGATGAAAAACCTTAAATACTCAATGATTGTTTTGTTTTATTGACAAAGTGAGTAGATCTCTAATAACTTACTTACATACTCTTAACACTAAAACATACATTTACACTAAATTTCATTTCATTTGATATCAAAGATTATATAGGTTTAAAAAATCTTAAAGATCAATAAGAAACTTTGGTGGAGAAAGGAGTTAGATTATCATTTCATCAAATAAATTTGTATTTGACCATTTTTTTTCCTTTGGAAAGTCTACCAATAACAGAGAAGAATTTGATCTAGGATATATATTGTTTCAATTACTTGCATAAAAGTCAGGTTTGTTATATGATTTTCCATGAAACTCTCAAATTTGTGATATCAAACTAATTTATTTAATTGAATCAAAAAGATCTTAAAACCATACTAAACTACATTATTTCAAATTCCCAACCAAACTACTATTACTAATTTATTTTTTCAAACTAATTTATTTAATTGAATCATAATTTATTTAATTGAATCAAAAAGATCTTAAAACCATACTAAACTACATTATTTCAAATTCCCAACCAAACTACTATCACTAATTTATTTTTTATATAATAATCCAAGTTTTAGGCTTCTCCATATCAAACCTAATCCTTCTTCAAACCCTTACATTTATCTGGTTAAAAGCCAAGTCTAATCCCTCTTCTAATTAAATTACAAACACTCATTAGAGAATCTGAACCTTAAACATTTTCATACAAATAGCTAGATCCCTCTCTTTTCCATGATAAATGTTTAACCAAACTAAATGTTTAACCAAATCCCCCTTTTTCATCCAATTGATAAGACTAATTTCTAAATAAAAAATACCAAACATCAAACATTGAACGTTTTTATTTATCCTACCCAATATCAAGCCCAATCTCTTTTTGGACCTTCTAATTGTCTTACCAAATGTTAAGCCCAACAATTCATGCCCATAAACTAATTCAACAATTCAAGCCCATACATTAATTCATGCTTAATTTTGTTTAGTGTGGTGTTTAAAGATCAATTCATGCCCATACAATAATTCATGCTTAATTTTGTTTAGTGTGGTGTTTAAAGATCAAGACATTTGAAAAAATGCATCTTCTTCTTATTTTTTGAAAGGAGAAAGCGCAAGCTCACCCAGAAAAGTCATAATCCAGAGCTTAATTTCGTTTGGTGTGAATAAATTTATGGCAAACCTTCGTGAAACACCAAATGACTAGGTAAACTCAATGTTTAAAGATTAAGACATTTGAAAAATGTATGCTGCCTCTTCTTATCCTGTGGCCAGTGAAAGCGAGTTAACGAAGACAAATCATAATCAAGATTTTAATTGATTTAACACAATAATAAACAAACAAAATAATGAGAGATCTCATCGGAAATGGGAAGCCATTCAATGAATCTTGCAGAGTTTTCAAATTGCAACTAGTTGCAAATCTTTGGATGGTGTAATATGCAGGTCCCTCCATTAATCACGGAGAAAGGTGACGTTTCTTCGTTATCTGAGCTTTTATTTTATTCTATCCTTATTAGTTAGAGAAAGCGAGAGGGAAAGAAAACACACAGCATGTCCACATATTAGCAAACGAAATCCCACAGGATAGTCATTGCTTAAACCAGAAATGACTATCCTATCCTCATTATAATTAGAAATTTTGATATGTTTTTTTTTTTAATTGTATGGTAAAATATTAAAAAAAAAACATTTTAGTTTATAGCACACTAGTTCAAGTTATTAGATTAGTATTAATGAAATATCATATACATATTTTTGAGTGGTATAGCTTATAATTAGGGAGGTTTTATACATCAATTGGTGTTTATTTGATAGTGATCTTAAAATTAGATTATTCTATTCTTATTAGTTAGAGAAAGCGAGAAGAAAAGAAAACATAGAGCATGTCCACATATTAGCAAAGGGCATAATGACTATCATATCCTCATTATAATTGGAAATTGATATATATTTTTTATTGTATTGTAAAATATTAAAAAAAAAAATTTAGTTTATATCACATTAGTTCAAGTTATTAAAATAGTATTAATGAAATATCATATACATATTTGAGTGGTATGGCTTATTATTAGGGAGGTTTTATACATCAATTGGTGTCTATTTGATAGTGATCTTAAAATTAGATTATTATTATTATCAAGTTACTAAAAATGTATTTGTCCAAATATCATACACATCTCTTAGTGGCATGCCCCACAAACAAGAGGATCTCGTATACCAATTGGTATCTAGTTTGACAATGATCTTAAAATTAGATTATTATTATTATCAACTTACTAGAAAAATATTGATCAAATATCATATACATATCCCTACATGATATGTCCCACAAACAAGGGGATCTCATATATCAATCGTGTCTTGAGGATGACCTTAAATTAGATTATTATTATTATTAGTATCAAGTTACTCGAAAAATATTGATGAAATATGATACAAATATAGTGGCATGTCCCACAAACAAGAGAATCTCACACATCAATAAATATCCAACTTGATTGTAAACTTAAAATTAAATTATTATGAGTATTATCAAATTATTAGAAAAATATTAATAAAATATTATATACATATCCCTAAATGATATGTCCCACCTATTAAAAAAAAATGTCATATACTAATTATTATTATTATTATTATTTATTAACAAACAATTACCAAGTATACATGGAATGGAAATAAAAGTTATCAACTATATCCCACAAATAAAAAGATTCCATACACCAATTATTATTATTGTTTTTCTTCACTAGCAAACAATTACCAAGTGTAATGGAAGTAAAAAAATGGAATAAGCTCTGAACGTTGCGCGGCTTCTACCAACAGTGAAAGGCCACTTTCCATCTTTCAAAGTAATATTCCTCAGCGAGATAAATAGTTGGAATTAATAAATCAATGGGCGTAAAAGTAACCAACCTTGGTAAATTCTATTCTATAAATCAAGCGCGTCAGTGATACTCGGTTTGCCGAGCTCAGTAGCAAACCCTACTGCTGCCTCTCAAAATGGAGGCAAGAAGAAGGTCTAGCGCCCCTGTGCTGCCTCTCGCCTTTTTCCTTCCCAGTTCCCACTCTCGCACACGCCATTCCAATTCGCTTTCATCTTCCTCCGCTTTCAACTTTGCTGTCCACAGAATACTCTCGCCCACTCGTGCTACCTTTACCGGCGACTCTTCTTATTTTTCTTCTGCTTCTGCCGCCGCTTCGTCTTCGATCAGTTTTTCCTTCGACGGATCCGCGTCGCAGGTTCGATCCTCAGGCCTCCCTATTTCACCAAATGGCGGTGCCACCAAGAAGGCGTGCATGTGTTCACCGACGAATCATCCAGGTTCATTCCGTTGCAGTCTTCATAAAAATAGTAATAATTCCCCTTCTTCTACGCAGTCTCATCTGAATGCGAGGTCTACCATGACGAATTCGCTGATAAGAATAGGCGGTGTGGAAGGAGAATGGGTGAGAAGAGCCCTCACGTCTCTCATACGCCCCTCCACCCACCGCATGCAAAGGAGATCGTCTTCTCAGCCGCGGCCAAGCAGGCTCTGCCATGTGACCACGAACCCAGATCTCCGCTGAAGCTCGCATCGGATAGCCTCCCTTTTCAACGTACCATTTTGGCCTGTTTGGCCGATCATTCCTCTAATGGCTCACGAGTACACAGAAGGAAGATCGGCATATACAGTTGCATAGCAGCCCCGCAGTTTTGTTTCCCGCTAATATCTTCGCCGTGGATTTTGTCATATATGTCAAAAAGCTATAGCAAAAGAGGGTGGAGGGTGGCTGTTGTACAGGCGTCGATATTGTTGAGTAATATCTTGATCTACAAGCAACAATGGTTCGGACCCTCTAAGCGATGCAGTAAATACTAAATAACAAAAAGCAGTGATAAACACTAATTCATCACCGGATTGTATAATGTTTGTTTTATAAAATATGTCACCGGATTGTATAATGTTTGTTTTATAAAATATGTTAAATATATAATTTATAAGACACATTAATATTAATATGATAGTGTCAATTTAATATAATTAATAATAATATTAATATGATAGCTGTAAATATAATATAATTAAGTTGAAAGGCGTACATTTATTGATAACGGACACATTTAATAGGTTTTTAGTGCTTAATCAGTTTTGTATGGACAAGATTAAATATTGATGGAATATTCTTAGTCGTCTCAATAAATCAATGGTTGTGATTTCAACCACTAACTTCCTCACTATTATAAAGACATCAATTTACATGTTTATTTTTTTACTTTTATTTAATTCTATTTAAAATTTACTATGATGGCTAGCTGATTGCCACCTCTAAGTAATTAACTTTTCATTTTCTGGCTCTGAGTAATTAACGTTTCATTTTCTGGGCCAATCCAAAATTTTCCGACGTCCTGGGCTCTTAATGTGCAGAGTTCTGGCGGTGTTTGAAACCTGGCGGTTAATGCTTAGAGTTTGAAACCTCGCAGTGTTTCATTTTATTTTTAATAAATTTATTGAAATTGAAATATAATTCTAGAGTATAAAAGAAGGTTATTATTTTTTTAATAAATTAGATATATATATTTTTTCTGCAATTTAAGTGGTGTATGAGATTAGAGTTTGAAACTTGATCAAGTTTCAATTTATGGTAGGGTTTCATTTTCTTTTCTGGGCCAGGCGAAACCTTTCGGCGTTCACCAGTGACGAGTTTGTGACTCTGTTAGTTAATAATATTATTAATATGATAGTTGTTAATATATACAAAATAAAGGGTGTTGTATCAATGTTTTATGTTTTAGTTTTTTAATGGGAATTTGGGGACATAAATGTGCATGAAATCACTATTTCTTGTTGTTTAAAATTTATTTTTGAATGAGAATCTAACATGTTTATCTCCACAAAATATCATCCAAAAAAAATCAAAACATAGAATGTTTAGACTACCCAAAAAAAAAAGTCAAATTCAATTTTACTTTAAAAAATGTTTCAAGTAGCAAATAATATCTTTGTGAGAGTAAAGTAATGTGTTTTTCATGAAGTCATGATTGGGTTTATGAGGTTTAAATGCTAAGGATGTTAAAAGTGAAGACATACTTTGGAAAATGAAACTTAATTATGTTTGAATGTTAATTGGGTTTATGAGATTTGAAATGTCATTAAAATTAAGTGAAAGGAGGATTCTCCAAAGGACACTCAATTATATTTGAATGTTTAAACTACTTAAGGTTAGAAAATGTGAGTCTGATGTTCATTGGAGGGTTTGTTATTTTTCAATAGTTGTTATTGTTATGAGTCTTTCTGATTATATACATGTAGATATGCATTGTCTATTATTGTGGAGTTTGTTGAATCTTAGGTGGCATGAGATACTCTCTTCAATAAGATTGAATTGTTATTGGTTTGGAGTCTTAGTGTATCTATATTTAGTCAAAGAACTCTATGTATGAATTCAACTTGAGCTCAATGGAATACACAATTGAATGTGTTGATGTGTTTTTATTATTGTGTTTCCTATTCAATTATTTTGCAATAAATTTGTTACAGTAATTGAAGTTGTTTTCAGATTCCTTCCTTAAAAATTTTTGTGAAGAATCCATGAAAGAGAAATTTTGTACATACAAGTTTCCTATCATGGTATCAGAGCCAATCCTCTAAAGAAGAAAGAAAAACAATTTTTTTTTATGAGAGTTGCATGATTCAATTAATTTTTGGAGCATTGGAGATCACTAGAGTCAGTGCCAAGGTCATTGTTTAAGTATGTGATGGGAAAGTTGTTTGTTACATAAAGTACTATTGTATGTGTATTTGGTCAGTGGTACGCTGGAGGTTATGATGGCCTATATGATGGTAGTTATCATAGTATTGGATGTCTAGTTGACAAGTGATGTCGTTCGTTGAGGTTAAGATGTACGACCCATCGAGGTTGGGTGATTCACCTGTTATCCTTTGAATTTGAGATTGGTACATATTTATGTTTTTTATGCAAATGAAAAAGACATGTGAGTTTGTTTTAATTTTATGTGAAAAAAAGGAGATAAATGTGTGACCAAATTACTAGTGTTCTCCTTCAGAGTTTAAATTGTTATATTCCAATCTCTAACATGGAGAGTTTTAAACTCAGTGATTCTAAGAAGGTACTTCTAATTATTCTCCTTGGAAATATTTTATGGAACTCATTCTCACTAAATGATATCTTTATTCTCTAGTTGATGGATCATAATCAAAACCAAAAGATCCCACTAAAGATTTTAAGTGGAATAAGAAAGATATCAAGGATTGTATAATCATCTCATTCAATCTAATATCATCTTTGGTTGTGCATTCAAGAAGTTGCAAGATGGATAAATATTTATGGGATAAGTTGAAGTCCTTATATGAATCTTCAAACATGTCAAGAAGGATGCTACTTACAAACAATTTGAATGTATTGAGGATGGCAAAGGGAGAGAGTGTCTTTTCATACATTGAGAAAATCAAAGAGATAAGAGAATCATTGCATGATGTAGGAGATAAAATCTCAAATGAAAGGATGGTTCCCATAACCTTGAATGGATTCTCTAATGACTATGAGATGTTTGTCAACAATGTTAGTAGTAGAGAAACTATACCTTCATTTGATAATTTGTATAAGATCTTCTAGTTTGAAGAGGTGTGGAAGAAGCAAAGAATCAAAGGGATTTAGATGATGTTGCATTTTGGTTGAAGACAAAGAAATTAATCAAAAATGGAAAAAGAATAAAGCAAGAAAAAACACATGTCAAACATTCAATGATGTTGTAGCTTCTTCATCTATGGGAAATTTGAAGTTTGGAGTAAAATGTTTCAACTGTAATGGGAAAGGGCATATTGTTAAAGATTTTCCTAAGAAGAAACCATAGAGTGGAAAATGGCATGTTCAACAACATGATAAGGATAAATTCCACCAAGGTAATGTTATTGATGGAGTTGATGATTTTCCTAAACAAATAGAAATTTTCTCATTATTATCTACTCTTTCTACTAATACTTCTCACAAAGATATCTAGTATATTGACTTTAGTGCAAGAAAGCATATGTCTTTTGATAAAAATATTTGTTTATATCTTATGGAGAGTAGTTGTAGAGATTCAATATTTTTGGGTAATGACCGATCTCACAAGGTGAAAGGAGTAGCAACTATTCCTACGAGATGCTAAGTGGAGGTAGAACACTAATAAAGAATGTTTTGTATGTTCCTAACCTAACAAAGAATTTTTTTTCAGTGAGTGTTTTTGTTGATCTGAACATGAAGGTTGAGTTCATTGAGGGTAGCTGTAAAATCCAAGATTGTGAAGATGGAAGATCAAGGGTGATCTACAAAGGAATCAGAGATTATGGATTGTATATATTGATTGTAGGTACCATTGATCAAATATAACTATTGCATGATGGTGGAACACTTGTAGATCTATGGCATAGAATATTTGGTCACATGGATCTTGATAGCCTAAGCAAATTTCAAAAATGGTAAGAGGTATTCCACAATTTAATGTGAGCAAAGGAGGTGTATTAAATGCATGTGCTATGGGAAAGAATCACATGTATCCATTCTTCTCAAATGATGGAAAACTAGTTAGGAATCTTCTTGACCTTGTTCACTTTGATGTTTGTGTACCAATGAGTAGTCCTTATATCATTGAATTCTCCTACTTTGTTATTTTCATTGATGATGATACTAGAAAATGTTTTATATATTTCATGAAATAGAAGAATGAAGTGTTTGAAATATTTCATGTATTTAAATCCTTTGTAGGAAAGAAAACCTGGAATGACATAAAAACCTTGAGAAGTGATAATGGTGATAGTACAAGTCTGATGAATTTGTTCCTTTTTGCAAGAGACCTGGTGCTAGTATCTTGCCCTTTCACCTTGCACCTATTGCGCAAGATACTAGCATTAGATGTGTACTTTCCATGGCTTCTTGTTTCAATTAGAGCCTTCACCAAATGGACAAGAAAACAACATTCTTGAATGGTGTTCTATAGGAAAAAGTCTACATATGACAACCGGAGGGGTTTGAAGTTGTTGGTAAAAAGGATCTTGTGTGGATGTTGAAGAAGGCATTTTATGGTCTTAAGCGGGATATACTCGGATTGATGAGTGGTTCCATGGAAAAGGTGTAAAGAATTCATCTCCCAATACTAACCTATATTTTTTTTTGAGATGGTTATAACTTTCTAATTGTTGTTTTCTATGAATATGACCCCATTAATAGGGAATGATGACGAATTAATTCATTTCTTGAAGAATCAATTATGTGATGATGAATTAATACATTTGTTGAACAATGAACTATACTATATCATGAATTTGAAATGGAGGAGGATTTGGGTCCTCTTCACCATTGTCTTGATTTGAAGGTGTAATAGGACAAAAATCATCTCATTTTGACTCCTTATACCTTAGAATTGGACCGTCGTCCTATATTTAATGGTTTGACTAAGGGTAAACCATGGATTAATATGATTCAATTCTCTGTTATTTTGATTCAATTTGCTATAGATTTATTCCTTTTCATTCTTTGATGTCGTTAAGTAGCACTTAGAACTACATACACGGAAAATAATAAAAATATAATAACATTGAAAACAACCACATACCATACAAATGCATAATAAACCACAAAATGCACATCACACTGAAAGTTATTGTATGCATATGCACATTGTATCCTCGCACGATTAAAAAAATTCAATTTTTTTTTTTTTTGAATTCTGTAAAATTCGTCAATATAGTCCACCAAAAGTTTGAATAACAATGAATCCATTAGTATTTGTTGTGATAGTAGCTTCAGTAGCAGCAGAAACAAGAAAATTGTTTGGGGCTCTCATGCGCTGGCTTCCAGCTTCACTTACCTTCCTTTTGATTGATTCTATAGGTTATCCCTATCTATATATCTATCAGACCGATACCTACCTTACTCCTACCAGAATGGTAGTTATGGCAAGAATGTTGGAAATAGTAATTACATGTCGATGACATCTTCACGTCGCCGCTGATTTGTCTATCAGAGTGTCAGTAAGCCGAACTTTCAGTCAGTATGTATGACAATTTACAAGTGCAAATTCACACGTTTACTCAAGCTTAGTCGACATGCAAATAATATAAATGGAGCCGATATTTATCTTTCTCAAGTTTAGTTAAGTAGTTGAAGAGTCGGTCGTATTAATGGCAATGTTTAATGTTGAGTCAATTTTACTTCTACAAGAAGTCTCAGTCGGAATCCATATAAGTCTCAGCCTTTAGTTAGTCAAGAAGGATGCACAGAAGAAGTAGAGAGGTAGAGAGTAAGGAGAAACAACAACAACCGAGGAGGTGAAGAAGTCTGAGCACAAACTCAATGTTTGTAAAGTCACCAGAAGTCATTTGAGCCAAACATCATCTTAGTTATTATATTTTGTATTCACGCACTGTGTCGAAGTTCTTAATATCAAGTATTTTGTGTGTTGACAAGTTATGTCATATTTCTGAGTTTGTGTGCTAACCATAGCAGTTTATTATTCTACATTTATAAATTTTTCTTTAAAGCGTTTATATTACAACGCGCGGCATTTCGTGTAGTTTGTGAACTGTGTGACAAGTCTTTAGTGATTCAATGACGAAGCTTGTGGCACGCAGTATTTTGTCACTATGTTGCGCACAACTTCCTTGTGTGCTGATGGATCTAAGATTTGATCGTTGTGCAGTGGATCCAAGATCTAGTATCAAATACTGGTTCTATCATAACAAGTTCAAGAGAAACAACTCTGTTGAAAGTGAAATATGACTTCTACCTCAAATCTTTAACCTCCCACTTTTACAGGCAAAAATTATGAGATGTGGTCCTTGACCATGAAGGCGTTGTTCTGAGGTCAATATGTATGGGAGATAGTTGAAAATTGTTATGTGGAATCAGTAGATCGGGTAACATACAATGCCCTCACACGAGCTAAAAATAATGTCTTGAAAGATCAAAGAAAGAAGGATGAAAGACAATGTTTTACATATGATGCAGGAGCATCGCCCACGTCAAACGAGCCAGCACGAAAGCAGAAGAACAGTTGGACAGCGCCGGCACACATTTTGAAATACTTTGGGAGTTGTTGCGCTGCTCTTTAATGAAGTCATTCATAAAGAAGCACACTTGTATTGTAAAGGGGACCTTGAGCCTTTAAGCTCTAGTCCTTAGTAGATAGGAAGGTATTTAATAGATTTAATGTAGGTAGATAGGAACTTAATTGTAGATTTGATAGTTTAGAATCCGAGAGGGAAAACGGATATAGACACCCTCCTTCAGACATTGTATTATCATAGAATCATTCAGAAGAGAGAACAAACAGAGGAATTGTGAAGAACCCCCATGTACAAATTGGATTAATAGAAGAGAGTCTTTGATTCAATTTCATGGCTGGTGTTGTTTCTCTGTGTATGTTGTTTATATGTTCATGAATGTTTTCTTCCTGGTTATGTATTTGCTTGGTATATGTTGTGCATGTGATTTCAGGGTTTTAACTTGAAGTCTAGAAGAGAGAAGAGAATAAGTTTCAATTGGTTTTCTGTCTGAGCCAGGAGATTCCTACATAGAGTGCAGTTGAATTCATCCGCATAGAGTGCGTTGATGAGGCTCGGCAGTTAAACCCTTATTCTCATTTGCCCAGAAGTTGATTTGGGTTGGTAGAGTCGTGCAAGAGAAGTGCAGGCTGAAATTGAAGTCTCAGTGGCGGGTCTGAGCAAAGGAAGGCATAGACGGTTGTTGCTAGAAGCGCACAGAGTTTGGAAGACTCAACGCTTTCAGAGTTGTTGAAGGTTGAGCACGAGCAGTGTGTGCAAGGTCTCTGAAGGAGTTAGAGTTGACAAGCTCAGGAGGGATAGTTCCTTCGTGACACTGTGGAAACGGACCCAATAGAAGGTTTGAACGAGACGGAGCTTTGGAGTGGAAGAATTCCTCAAGGAGGAGGGATCGACGGCCAGGCCTCGCAGGGGGAGATTTGCGAAGTCTCGCTGACCGTCAGATATTGGAGAAGCTGCGTGAGATTTAGTCCTTAGGCGCAGGAAGGAAGAACCAAGGGCCATCGGGGTTCGACATTCGAGGTTTCCCAATGCAAAGAAATTGCGACCTTTGAAATCGCGATCATGCGATTCCCGATATAACAGAGGGAGAAGGTGACGTGGCAAGGAGAAGGCGCACGTGTGTATCTGAGTTCGGGGTTCAGGGATTTGTGGTGCAAGTGAACTGCGACATCACGTATGCCGATTTCCCGATAAGGAAATCCCTGACAAAAACGGAGGCGTTGACTCTTTGACCCATCGGGTTTCGGGATTTTGAGGAGCACGAGAACCGTGCCCACAAGTTTCGCGATAGCGCGAAACCTGATTTCCCAACAAAGACAAAGGGGAGATCGTCGGGAGAGGATTTCTGTGGGTATTGAAAACTCTCGTAAGGAGTGGGAAGAGTTCTTTAACTCTTCGGGCCTAAGTGAAAGAAGGTCCTGGTGAGAGCGGACGTGTGCCAGGGGTGACGCGTTTGCACCAAGTGGTATCAGAGCGAGGAAATCTCTCTGTTTTCTGTAACAGAGGAGAAGAAATTTTCACCATGCCACTGAGAAGAGGTAGACAATCACCCAATCCAGAGGGGGAAAAGGAATTGTCCAGAGAAAGAAGTAGCCAAGGACAAAATGTAGATATGGAGAGGGAATTACGAAATCTTCGGGCCAGAATGGAAGATATGGAAGCAGCGCAGAGACGCACAACCAATACTGGAGATCTAAGTGACTTCGAAGGTGAAGCTGAAGCTGTACCACAAGGAGAAGTTGCAACAGAGGATGCATCAATCGTGCGGTTGATCAAAGCCATCGCCAGAATGGGTGTGAAGGCGAAAATGGATATTCCAGTCTACGAGGGGAGTCTGGATGCAGAAGAGTTGCTGGATTGGATCCGAGCTCTTGACACCTACTTCGATTATGATGAAATCGAAGAGGACAAGAAAGTCAGACATGCTGTCACCCGGTTGAAGGGACATGCAACATTATGGGGGATGAGCTATAGGCCGATAGACATTCCAAAGGTAAACAGAAGATCAAAAGCTGGGATCGAATGATTGCTAAGATGAAAGCGAAGTTCATCCCAAGAGATTACCAGATCACTTTGTTCAGGCAAATGCAGAACCTGAGACAGAAGTTGATGACGGTGAAAGAGTACACCGAGGAGTTTTACAAGCTCAACATCAGAGCAGGTCATCGGGAGAGCGATGATGAGAAGGTAGCCAGATATCTGAATGGTCTGAGATACGACATTCAGGATGAATTAAGCATGGAAACTATTAGAACGGATGAGGATGCTTACCAGATGGCCTTGAAAGCCGAGGAGAATCTGAGCCGTAAGCAAGGACAGCGAGGGAGAGGCCGAAGTCATCCCAGAGGTAAGGCAGTTGCCCAAGAGAAATATCAGAAACCCAAGGAGGAATGGAAGAAACCTCAGGGTAAGATTGAGAGAGGTGGAACCTCACAGCAAAGACAACAATATGTTGAGCCGAGGAGACATCATACAGAGCAGGGTGGCGGTTATGCTGATGCCAACACTTTTCCTCATACCAGAGGTAGAGGAAGAGGCAGAGGTGGAATCATCACATGTTTCACATGTGGTAAGGATGGACACAAAGCCGTTGATTGTCCAGACAGGAAAATGGATAGAGGAGAAGCTCACATCACTGAGGCACAGAGGCATGATGTGGAGAATGAAGACATCGGAAGTGGGAGGTCACTGACGGTGCACAAAGTTCTCTTAACACCTGAGAAGGAGGTGGAGAGTTCAGCTCAAGGGACTAGACTGTTCACGACAACGTGCAAGACCAAGGGATGGAAATGCAAGGTCATTGTGGACATCGGTAGTACTGATATTCTCGTTTCAACCGAGATGGTGGAGAAATTAGAACTGGAGACGACTGATCACCCGAGTCCATACAAGGTTTCATGGTTGCAGAAGGGACATCAGGTGAGTGTCACTAAACAGTGTTTAGTTGAATTCAAAATGAATGAATATAAAGATAAGATCTTATGTGATGTCATTCCCATGGATGTATGTCATGTATTGCTGGGTAGACCATGGAAATATGACAGGAATGTGGTTCATGATGGGAGAATGAACACATATACCCTGGAGAAGGATGGGAGATCACATACATTGCTTCCGAAAAAGGATGAGGAGGTGAAGCTGGAAGTAAGCAACACGATACTTCTTATGAGTGGGAAGGAACTTCTCACAGAGATGGAGAAGAAGGAAGATCCACAATTCTTTGTGGTCAGGAAACCGAAAATTGTCCTGACTAGCACAAGAGTGGATGACTTACCAGATGAGATTCAGGAACTGCTGGGAGAGTTCGCTGACATCATCGTGGATGAACTACCTCGTTCGTTGCCATCGATGAGAAGTGTGAGTCACCACATAGACCTCATACCAGGATCAAGCTTAGCGAATAAAGCAACGTACAGATTGACACCGCAAGAGAACGAGGAGGTCAAGAACCAGGTCCAGGATTTGTTGGACAAAGGATTGGTCAGAGAAAGCCTGAGTCAGTGTGTTGTTCCAACCGTGAGGTTGAAGAATGTGCACTGATTCCAGAGAAATTAATAAAATCACCATCAGGTACAGATTTCCACTGTCGAGAATGAATGATCTGATGGATTGCCTGAGTGGGGCAAATTATTTTTTGAAAATTGATCTGAAAAGCGGATATCACCAGATTCGCATGAGGGAAGGTGATGAATGGAAGACAGCATTCAAGACAAACGAAGGTTTGTATGAATGGCTGGTCATGCCGTTTGGCTTGACAAACGCGTCGAGCACATTCATGAGGCTGATGAATGAAGTCCTAAAGGAATTCATCGGAAAGTTTGTAGTCGTATATCTGGATGATATATTGATCTACAGTAAGACGAAGGCTGAACATTTGAAACATTTGGCCATTGTGATGAGGAAGCTACAGCAAGAGAAGTTGTTGATAAATATGAAGAAATCTTCATTTATGCAGACAAAACTCATATATCTGGGTTTTGTTATTTCATCGAATGAGTTGAAGATGGATCTGAGTAAGGTGGAAGTAATCAAGAATTGGCCATCACCGAGAAATGTTTTTGAGGTGAGAATTTTCCATGGTTTGGCTAGTTTCTACAGAAAATTCATTAGGAATTTCAGTGGGATTAGCGCAGCAATGATGGACATCGTGAAGAAGCGGCATATATTTTTTTACTGGACAACAGAGGCGGAGAAGAGCTTCAATCTGTTGAAGCGAAATATCAGAGAGCAACCAGTGTTAGTGTTGCCAGATTTCCAGAAGACATTTCAGGTGAAATGTGATGCAAACGGATATGCTATAGGAGCGGTCTTAAGTCAGGAGGACAAGCCAGTTACATATTTCAGCGAGAAGATGGATGAAGCAAAGCTGAAATACTCCACGTACGATAAAGAGTTTTATGCTATCATACAGGCATTGAAGAAGTGGAGGCATTACTTGATACCCAAGGAATTTGTTCTGTATAGTGACAATCATGCATTGCAGTTTGTGAGTCAACAAGATAAGTTGAACCAGAAGCATGCAAAATGGGTAGAGTATATGCAGAATTTCACATTTGTGATAAAACACATTTCAGGAACTGCTAACAAGGTGGCTGATGCTTTGAGCAGGAAATGTTTGTTGTTGCAGGAGTTCAGAGTCAAGACGCTGGGTTTTGAGAATCTGGAGGACATGTACACAGAAGATGCAAACTTCGGAGAAGCATATGAAGCAGTTGAGAATCCCGTTCTTAGGGATCGGAGCCCATGGATAGATTACATGATTCAGAATGGACTGTTGTTCAGAGGCAACCGATTATGCATTCCGAATTGCTCCATGAGGGAGAACCTGCTAAAGGAGAAACATAGCAGTGGATTAGCAAGACACTTTGGTCACGATAAGACATTCGCCAAGCTGAGCGAATCATATTTTTGGCTGGGCATGCGAGAAGATGTTAAAATATTTGTTGACAGATGTAGGATTTGTCAACATTCGAAAGGCAGAAAGCAGAACGCCGGTTTTTATCAGCCGTTTCCTATACCTGAGAGGCCATGGGAAGTAGTTAGCATGGATTTTGTTCTGGGATTGTCGAGATCACAAAGAGGTGTTGATTCCATCTTTGTGGTGGTGGACAGGTTTTCGAAGATGGCACATTTTATTCCATGCTAGAAGACCAGCAATGCGACCCACATCGCAAACTTGTTTTTCAAAGAGGTTGTTAGACTTCATGGATTGCCGAGAAGTATAGTCTCGGATAGGGATACAAAATTCATAGGTCATTTTTGGAGGACTCTATGGAAGAAGCTAGGGACAAACTTAGCGTTTATTTCATCTTACCATCCGTAGACAGACAGACAGACCGAGGTGGTCAACATAAGTCTTGGGGACTTACTGAGGAGCTTGGTGACGGAGCACCATGGCAGCTGGGACAATATATTGCCACTGGCCAAGTTTGCGTATAATGATTCAATGAATCGGAGTATAGTCAAAAGCCCATTCCAAATTGTGTATGGGACACAACCGAGGGGAGTTTCTGAACTCAGGGACTCAGAACAGGCCACGACTAGCAGTGCAAGCGCAGAGGAGTTCGCTGAAGCGATGAAGGAACTTCACGGCAGGGTGAAGCAGCGATTGATGGACACAAATTAGGAGTACAAGCACAGAGCAGATCAACAGAAGAGACAAATTCAGTTTGAAGTTGGGGATCTTGTTCTAGCACATCTGAGGAAGGAAAGGTTCCCAAGGGGAACATACAACAAACTGAAAATGAAGAAAATTGGGCCATGTAGAGTCCTAAAGAAATTTGGAGAGAATGCTTATGAGATTGAGTTGTCGGATGGCATCGGGATATCTCCGATATTTAATATTTTGGATTTATACCCATACAGTGCTGATGAAGTAGGAGCCAGGACTGATGAACAACCAGAAATCTGGTGGCAGAAGCAAATGCCGATTGCAGAAAAGCCACAGATGGAGTGCATATTGGACAAACGAGTGGGCAGAAAGACCAGGCGCAAGTAGTATTTTGAATATCTGGTCAAGTGGAAGAATCACCTAGTGGAGGATGCCAGCTGGGAGACAGAACCAGTTTTCCAAAAGCATGGACAGAATGTGCAGGAGCTCATGGACAGGATCCCATGAAATTTTTCAAGCCAGGGAGTATGATGCAGGAGCATCGCCCACGTCAAGCAAGCCATCACGAAAGCAGAAGAACAGCTGGACAACGCCAGCACACATTTTGAAATACTTTGGGAGTTGTTGCGCCGCTCTTTAATGAAGTCATTCATAAAGAAGCGCACTTGTATTGTAAAGGGGACCTTGAGCCTTTAATCTCTCGTCCTTAGTAGATAGGAAGGTATTTAATAGATTTAATGTAGGTAGATAGGAATTTAATTATAGATTTGATAGTTTAGAATCCGAGAGGGAAAATGGATATAGACACCCTCCTTCAGACATTGTATTATCATAGAAGCATTCAGAAGAGAGAACAAGCAGAGGAATTGTGAAGAACCCCCATGTACAGATTGGATTAATAGAAGAGAGTCTTTGATTCAATTTCATGGCTGGTGTTGTTTCTCTGTGTATGTTGTTTATATGTTCATGAATGTTTTCTTCCTGGTTATGTATTTGCTTGGTATATGTTGTGCATGTGATTTCAGGGTTTTAACTTGAAGTCTAGAAGAGAGAAGAGAATAAGTTTCAATTGGTTTTCTGTCTGAGCCAGGAGATTCCTGCATAGAGTGCAGTTGAATTCATCCGCATAGAGTGCGTTGATGAGGCTCGACAGTTAAACCCTTATTCTCAATTGCCCATAAGTTGATTTGGGTTGGTAGAGTCGTGCAGGAGAAGTGCAGGCTGAATTTGAAGTCTCAATGGCGGGTCTGAGAAAAGGAAGGCATAGACGGTTGTTGCCAGAAGCGCACAGAGTTTGGAAGACTCAACGCTTTCAGAGTTGTTGAAGGTTGAGCACGAGCAGTGTGTGCAAGGTCTCTGAAGGAGTCAGAGTTGACAAGCTCAGGAGGGATAGTTCCTTCGTGACACTGTGGAAACAGACCTAGTAGAAGGTTCGAATGAGACGGAGCTTTGGAGCGGAAGAATTTCTCAAGGAGGAGGGATCGACGGCCAGGCCTCGCAGGGGGAGATTTGTGAAGTCCCAATGATCGTCAGATATTGGAGAAGCTGCGCGGGATTTAGTCCTTAGGCGCAGGAAGGAAGAACCAAGGGCCATCGGGGTTCGGCATTCGGGGTTTCCCAATGCAAATAAATTGCGACCTTTGAAATCGCGATCATGCAATTCCCGATATAACAGAGGGAGAAGGTGACGTGGCAAGGAGAAGGCGCACGTGTGTATCTGAGTTCGGGGTTCAGGGATTTGTGGTGCAAGTGAACTGCGGCATCACGTATGCCGATTTCCCGATAAGGAAATCCCTGACAAAAACGGAGGCGTTGACTCTTTGACCCATCGGGTTTCAGGGTTTTGAGGAGCACGAGAACCGTGCCCACAAGTTTCGCGATAGTGCGTAACCCGATTTCCCGAAAAAGACAAAGGGGAGATCATCGGGAGAGGATTTATGTGGGTATTGAAAACTCCCGTAAGGAGTGGGAAGAGTTCTTTAACTCTTCGGGCCTAAGTGAAAGAAGGTCCTGGTGAGAGAGGACGTGTGCCAGGGGTGACGCGTTTGCACCAACATAAATCAATCCATGCATGAGAGCATACTTCCAAGAGTTGCATCTGCAAAGCAAGCCAAGGAAGCATGGGACATATTACAAACCTCTTATCAAGGTATGGACAAAGTAAATATTGCAAAACTTCAAATTCTTAGAAGTGATTTTGAAACTATGTCAATGAAAGATTCAGATACAGTAGATACCTTTTACACCCATGTCATTGGCATGATAAATCAAATTAAGTCTCATGGTGAAACCATAGAAGATAGAAAATTTGTTGAGAAGGTACTTAGGAGTCTTTCTCCTAAGTTTGATACCCTTGTTGTGACTCTAGAAGAGAGTAAAGACTTGAGTTAGTTCAGTCTATATGAACTGCAAGCTTCCCTCATTAATCATGAACATGGATTGAATAGGTCAAACATGTCATTAGAGAATCCATTTTCCACACAGTCATCTATAAGTCGTGGAAGAGGAAAGGGGAGAGCTAACTCTAGAAGCAGAGGAAGAAGTTACGTCAGAGGTGGATGTAGTAGCAGTCCTGGAAATACTAGTGGAAGAGGTAAAAGCCCAAGTACCAGTCAGCCAAGTGGTCAAAGATATGACAAATCAAACATTCAGTTCCATTACTGTAAAAAGTATGGACATTATGCATATGAGTGTAGAAAGAGACAGTATAATCAGAACAAGCAAGGTCAGCATCAGTCAAACAACGCAAATAACCAAACTAACCCTATGTTTATGGCACGCATTGAAGAAATGCCTATAATATCCGTAGTTGAATGCAATGTTTCTCAAGCAAGCTCATGTGACATATGGTATTTAGATTCAGGTTGCATTAACCACATGACAAGAAACATAGAATTGTTTTCTAGTTTGGATGAGTGAGTCCAAACCAAGGTTACATTTGGAACAGATATCCAAGTCATTGTGTTAGTCTAGGGAAGGTATAAACATCTTAACCAATAAAGGAGAACAAAAGGTTATGTTTAATGTATATTATGTTTCTGGTTTGAAGCATAATTTGATGAGCACGAGACAGTTGTTACAGAAAGGGTACATAATCGACATGGAAGATAATCACTATGTGATTACGGATAAATGCCCAAGCATAAACTCATTGTAAGAATCCAAATGACAAGTACTAGAATGTTCCCATTGACATTGAATCCAGCCAAGAACAAGAATATAATGCTAGTTGTTGGTAAAGGAAAAAGTGCGTAGTTAGACACTACATTTACAGCAAAAACTGTGCACAGTTCCAATGAAGAAAATAATGTGCACAGTATCAAGAAAGGAGAAAATGGCGTAGAAATGAAGGTAACATTCCAATCTGAAGTACATGATGATTCTTGGTTGTGGAATTTCATATTTGGAATTTTGAACTTTGGAGGTCTAAAGCTGTGACACACAAAGGATATGGTAAAAGGTTTACCATTGATTGAAAAACCAGAAAGGATATGTGAAGGCTGCATATTTGGAAAGAAACACAGAAAATCATTTCCAGTTGGCAAGTATTACGTAGAAAAATCACCACTGGAAATTGTACACATACATTTTTGGACCAATGCAAACTCTATCTATAGGATGCATTACTTATTTTATAATATTTATTGATGATTTCTCAAGAAAGACATGGATATATTTCTTAAAGCATAAATCTGATGCATTGGGTTGTTTTTAGCAATTTAAATCACTTATTGAAAGACAAAGTGGCTATTACATCAAGTGTCCAGGAACTGGCAGAGGGGGAGAATACATCTCAAGATAATTTCAGAACTTTTGTAAAGTTCATGGCATGTACAAGAAATTTACCGTGCAATATACACCACAGCAAGAAAAGTCATAATCAACCGCGATGTTCAGTTCATGGAGAATGAAGCATGCGATGGGAGTGTAGAGAAAATAGTTAAGATAATTAATGTTATTGCACATAATGATACAAAATATTAAATGGTTCAAAAACCTTGTACAAGTCAGTGCGCAGTCCCTTCTACATTTGGCACTACGACGCAAATCACCTCAGAAGAAAATAGTATGCGTAGTATCAAGAAAGGAGAAAGTGGCACAGAAATGAAGGCAACATTCCAATCTGAAGTACAAGATGATTCCTGGTTGTGGCATTTCAGATTTGGACATTTGAACTTTGGAGGTATAAAGCTGCTACACACAAAGGATATGGTAAAAGGTTTTCCATTGATTGAAAAACCAGAAAGGATATGTGAACGTTGCATATTTGGCAAGCAACACAAAGAATCATTTCCAGTTGGCAAGTATTACAGAGAAAAGAACGAATGGAAATTGTACATTCATACATTTGTGGACCAACACAAACTCCATCTATAGGAGACAATACTTATTTTCTAACATTTATTGATGATATCTCAAGAAAGACATGGATTTATTTCTTAAAACATAAATCTAACGCATTGGGTTGTTTTTCAGCAGTTTAAATCACTTGTGGAAAAATAGAGTGGCTATTACATCAAGTATCTAAGAACTGGAAGAGGAGGAGAATACATCTCAAGAGAATTTGAGAACTTTTGTAAAGTTCATGGCATCTACAAGCAATTTCCCGCACAATATACACCACAACAAAATGGTGTCGTTGAGAGAAAGAATAGAATCATTATGGAAATGGAGCACAGTATGTTGACATATAAACATTTGTCAAATGAGTATTGGGTTGAGGCAGTAGAAACTGCAGTAAACATCTTGAACAGGTGTCCGACAAAGAGTGTGAAGAACATAGTTCCTCAAGAAGCCCAGACAGGATTAAAGCACAATGTGGCGCACTTAAAAGTTTATGGTTGTGTCGCATACGCACATGTTCTAGATGAACAATGAAGAAAGAAGATGTAAAAAAAAGGACATACATGTATATATTTTAGGTATTCTAAAAATATAAAATCATACAATTTATATGACCTTATTGCAAGAAAAGTCACAATCATCTGTAATGTTCAGTTCATGGCGAATGAAGCATGGGATGGGAGTGTAGAGAAAACAATTAAGATAATTAATGTTATTGCACATGATGATACAAAATATTAAATGGTTCAAAAGCCCTTTACAAGTTAGTGCACAGTCCCTTCTACATATGGCACTGTGACGCAAATCACAACGCAAAATACTCCAGTGAGAACAACAGGTGCACAATCTACACCTAGAGTGCAACAATCACCAGCAAACAGTCTGAGTAGTTCTACATCTCCATGTCCAACATTAGCAAGTATGTTACCAAGGAAGACAAGAAGTCTATGGGACATCTATAATGAAGACGCAACAAATTCATTTTCCATTTTTTCTTTATTTTCACAAATAGATGATCCTTTAAACTTTGAAGAAGTTGTCAAAGATTATGTATGGGCACAAGCCATGGATGAATAAATCATATGCATAGAGAACAATCAAACATGGAAATTGGTAGGTGTACCTGATGACAAGGATGTAATAAGTGTCAAATGGATTTATAAATCCAAGCAAGATGTAGAAGCAACAGTGCAGAAGAAAAAGACAAGGTTAGTTGCAAGAGGTTTTACACAACAATCTGGAATTGATTTCAATGAAACATTTGCACCAGTTGCGCGCATGGACACAGTTAGAACTATGTTAGCAATTGTCGTGCAGTACAAGTGGAAATTTTATCAGATGGATGTAAAGTCATCATTTCTGAATGGACACTTAGAAGAAGAAGCGTATGTAGAACAACCACAAGGTTATGCGGTTCCATGACAAGAAGATAAAGTGTAGAGATTAAAGAAATCTCCCAGAGCTTGGTACAGTCACATTGATTCCTATCTTGAATGAATTTCAGAGAAGTGAAAATGAGACAACATTGTACATCAAAGAAAATAAACAAGGTAATATGTTAATTGTTTGCCTATAAGTAGATGGTTTGATTTTTACAAGAAATTTTGGCATAGAAGAATTCAAGTCAGTCATGAAGGATGAATTTGAAATGACTGATTTGGGGCTTTTGAGATATTTCTGGGAATAGAAGTTCACCAGTCCAAAACTGGTATAATTATCTCATAATCCAAGTATGCACATGAAATATTGAAAAGATTCAATATGATCAATTCCAAAGCATCCCCAACACATGTCATAACAAGATTGAAGTTAAGTAAGGACGATAAAGGGTCAAAAGTAGATCCCACGCTATTTAAAAGACTGGTAGGCAATCTTATGTATCTCACAGCGACAAGACCTAATATTATGTATGGAGTGAGTCTAATTTCAAGATTTATGGAAACTCCAAAAGAATCACATTGGAAGGAAGGAAAGAGAATCTTGAGATATGTGAATGGAACAAAATATTTTGGAATTAAGTACTCCACTTCAGAAGATTTCATAATCATTGGATACATTGACAGTGATTGTGGAGGCAACATAGATGATAGAAAAAGTACCTCTGGGTACACATTTAATTTTGGAATAGGTATGGTATCATGGGCATCAAGGAAGCCTCCCATAGTGACTATTTCTTCAGCAGAAGTAGAATACGTCACAATTACAAGCGCATCTTGTCAAGCAGTTTGGATGAGAAGAATGTTAAAAGATTTGTTGCAGGAACAACAAGAACCAACAACAGTATTCTATGGAAATAATTCAGCCATCATGTTATCAGAGAATCATGCGTTTCACAAGAAAATTAAGCACATTGAGATAAGGTATCATTTTATCAGAGAATTGGTGAAAAACAAAGAGATTTGTTTAGAGTTTTGCAGGTCAAAAGAACAAGTCGTGGACATTTTTACAAAATCTTTAGCAAGAGATGCATTTCAACATCTGCGCAGTAGTTTGGGAGACTGCGTAGTAAAAAATGAGTGACAGAAAAATGTAAACTCAAATTTTTCATGAAAATTTTTGTAATCCCACCTACTTGTAATTAAAGGGGAGTGTTGGAAATAGTAATTACAAGTCGGTGAGATTTTCACGTCTCCGATGATTTGTTTATCAATTTGTCAATAGTTTTTTCAGTCAGCCGAACTATCAGACAACCATTCTATATGACAGTCTGCAAGTGCAATGTCGCACGTTTACTCAAACTCAGTCGACATGCAGAGAAGCTATAAATGGAGTCGATATTTATCTTTCTCAAGTTTAGTTAAGTAGTTGAAGAGTCATTCGTACTAATGGTAGTGTTTAATGTTGAGTTAGTTTTACTTCTACAAGAAGTCTCAGTCGGAGTCCATATAAGTCTGAGTCTTTAGTTAGTCGACAAGGATGAAGAGAAGAAGAAGAGAGGTAGAGAGGAAGGAGAAACAACAACTGAGGAGGTGAATAAGTCTGAGCACAAGCTCTATGTCTGTAAAATCAGCAGAAGTCATTTGAGCTGAAGTTCATCTTAATTATTGTATTTTGTATTCGTGCACTGTGCCGAAGTTATTAATATCAAGTATTTTGTGTGTTGACAAGTTCTGTCATATTTCTGATTTTCTGTGCTAAGCATAGCAGTTTGTTATTTTGCATTTATAAATTGTTCTTTAAAGCGTTTATATTACAATGTGCAACGTTTCATGTAGTCTATGAGCTGTGACACAAGTCTTGAGTGATTCAATGATGCATATTATGGGGCGTAGTATTTTGTCACTACGTTGCACACAGTTTCCTTGCGCGCTGACGGATCCAAGAATTGATCGTTGCACAATGGATTTGAGAAGGAAAAGGAATAGGCTCTAGATCCAGAAATGAAACTATGCATAGGAATGCTCTTACCTATCGTGTTGAGGGAAACGCTGAAACTATTGGATTTGGACCTGTAAGGGATGTTAACTAGGATGCTTACTTGAATACTGTTGTTTCAAAAAATGTCGCGTCAATTGATGGTGGTGCCCTTGCTTCCTATGATAGTAGCGAAGATGTTGTTGGGTATAATGATAGGTATCAGAATAGTGATCTGGGGCGTGATGTTGCAACTCTCCGCATTGTGGTCCTCTCTTCGTACGCGGGGTACATGAAAGGCCGAGCAGAGCGATCTCATGGGGGAAACCATGACAGTTCTGAAAAGGTTTCTTTCTGACATGAAGGTAGTAGGCGTGCTCCCATGGTACACATAACAACGCGAATTAAGGGAATCGAATTAAACCGTATAGTTCGCCTCATGAATTGTACTGATGAATTTCCGTATTGTTCGTGGGTTCGTTCTATGCACCCAACCAACATGAAAATTTCGTGGTAAAACATAATCAACATAGTCGTAACACGCCAATTTCATGGTAAAAACAAAATCGACAGAGCATGCAAATTCCGTGGTAAAACAGAATAGATGAATAATGAAGGGGAGCATGAGATATCTGAAACTAAGCACTGTTTGGGTTGTATTCATCTCAGTGACTAAATATACATTGTGAAATTTAATGGAATGATGAAAACTCCACCAGGACAAGCATGCAAACATGTCGTTCGGATCAAGTTCTAGAAGGTGTCAGTAGCAAATCCAGAGGATCTTTTCACTTTCCTCAGCAAAACTGGAAAACAAGCCAAAAATAATGCAGTCTTTGCAGATCCAAAAAATACAAAGATAAGAAATGACTATTTATTACAACATACAACTCTTTATAGCCGGCAAGTCAGCCACATTTTATTATACCCAGATCCAAAAAATAGAAAGATAAGAAATGACTATTTATTACAACATACAACTCTTTATAGCCGGCAAGTCAGCCACATTTTATTATACCCAGTTGCAGTGGACAAGATTTATGCCTCGCGGCGGTAGAGACTCTAATACCATGTCAACAAAAACAACGTTAGGAACCTAACATGTGCATGGTGTGCCTTGCCATCGTGCAAGGGTGCTCAAAACTGAAACTTCTAGTCATCAACCTTCTTTCATGTCCATCCATGCCGATTAATGACCATTGTGGTGATCATGTGGTGGAGGTGCCTCAATCCATTCAAAGCTAAAATATTATATATGCCTATTATAATATGTACACCATAAAGTATGATTTTTCATAGGGTAAATCTCTTTCTCTAAACACTCTGATTTCATAGGCCAAATTTATTTCTCTAAGCACCTTGAATGTCTATGTCAAATCGACATATTACAAGGATTAAAAAATCAAGTACAATCTTCTGAAATGTTCATCAACACAATACCACCAAGACACCAAGACAATAGTTCACTCATGTATGTGTAGCCTAAAGTTCAATCAAAATCAAAATAAAAAGTAATTTGACTTTGTAATAAATTTTAATTAATGGGGTTCCAGAGGTGTAGGACAGTCGGAGTTACCGGTTCGAAACCTGCGGAGACAAAAAATCCATCCATGTTAAGGGTTAGTGTGGTTGAGGCTGGGTGTGATCCCTGGGTGATTTTGACGGCTTAGATGCCCCTGAGTCACGATTTTTTAACCACAAGTTAATCCCACATATCATGGACAAACTAACAAACAAACAAAAAAAACTCTAATTAATGGGGGATCTAATTAATAGTGTGAAAATGACTCACAAAAAATATACAGAAAATTACATAAACTACTTAATTCATGTCTACACATGTAACTCAAAATTCATTCAAAATATGAAAAAACATATATATAACATCCACCTAATTTATTTAAGGGTGAAATTGATAGTGGCTCAAAATCGAAATCAAAACCACCACCACTATTGTATAGGTGAATTTAATAATTGTTAATAAAATAATGAATTAAATGCTATAAAATATTAAAATTATTCAATTTTTATTTTTTTAATAATTATATAAAGAAATACTTTTATAACTTAGTATAAAAAAGATGTGTAATTCCTTTGTATTCACCATA
>ML780466.1:1333424-1393586 GCA_009831015.1 Picea engelmannii
GTTTTAAGAATAATAACCCGTAATTGGAACTTATAGGAAATTATGTTTTATTTTATATTTTGTTTGTTAAATATAAATAGCATTAACGCCATGAGGGAAGGAGGCCTTTTGGTTAATTAATAATTTCTAGTCAAATGAGTGATGATTTTTTTTTTTTTTTTAAAGAGTAGATATTAAAATTATTTCAATGGAAATGGATACCTTACAAATATCATTATAATTATTTGTTAAAGTCATATTAATAATATTTAATACAAACAATATTAATATTTAACAAATCTATATAGAGTAAGAGGAAGGGTATCAATCTTAAAGTTGCATCAACAATATTCAATATAATAAATATTCACATGCAATAAATCTTATTTTAGGGAAGAAAATTATGTGGGGATTTAAAATTATTAAAATTAATATATTATAATACTAGCCTAAATTCATTTTAACTTTAAATTTATTAAGCACCAAGAGTGATCAGAATATATTTGAGATGAAAATCTGTAAGTGCTTAAAAGATTTCAAGTTAAAATAAATTTATATTAATATACTTTACACACATACATCTTATATATTTTATTAATTTCATACCAATTTTAATTTGCATCTATTAAGCACAAGAGCCATCAAAAAAATAATTGAGATGAAAATTTCGAAATGCTTAAAAGATTTCAAGTTAAAAAAAATAATTATGCTAATATATTTTACAAAGAAACACATTATATATTTTATTGTCACAATCTCTTCAATAATAACCTATAAAATGCTATAAAATGCACCTCAGTTTTCTCAATATAACAAATTTACACACTATTCCTCTTAAATGAATCACAAAGCCCTTTTCTAACATAATTGCTTAGATCATTTAATAAAAAAATTAATTAAAGAGAACATTGCAATAATGAGGAACAACCAACTAATTGTGAAATTAACATTTACATTATCCAAATATTTTTCCTTTATTATATGATATTCAATTAATGTTTTTTTTTAATAAAACAATGTTTTAAATTCTATTAAACATGGTAATCTTGTAAAATTCATACTTCTTTTTCAAAACTAATTGCATTTATGGTTAAAGATAATAATAGGAGTTGATTTCTACAATCGTTTCTATATATTAAAAACATTCACCTATCTAAACTATATTCTTTGTGCTGCTCAATTAATTGAGATGAAAAATCTTTACCCATTGATTGTTTTGTTTTATTGACAACCCATTGTGCTCCTCAATTAATTGAGATGAAAAACCTTTACCTATTGATTGCTTTGTTTTATTGACAACCCATAAAGTGAGTAGGTCTGTAATAACTTACAACTTCTTAGCACTATGTTGGCACAAGGGCAAACTCAGGGTTCAATGCTTCGACAACGCACCAACAAAGCCCTAACTATCAGCCCTTTCGACAACACCTACAAAGCAGATGAAGTCTCACCCGAGGTAGAGGCAGGGGGGGTTGCAGGACTCAATTGTCTACAACCTAGCTAGGACACAGATCTATGATTACAATACTTTAACAGAGCACTTAGCCAACAATATTCATTAAGTCATGATTCTTATTCACATCCCAGATTAACCCTTACTAAATATTAATGCAGTAGTAATCAAGATTAATCACATCTAATCATTTAGCACATAACATCAGAGAAAATCTAGCCTTTATTCATATATAAAGCACTAAGCATCAATGGATCTACCTATCACACATCAAGAACAGTGCACTAAGAAAATAGATACATAAACATCATGAAAAATATTGCACAAAGCACAACGACACAAGATATACGTGGTTCACCCCGGTGTGAGGCTACGTCCACCAACTTTTTCTTTTTCTTTATTGATCTTCAATATTTCTTACATTCCTCTACTCCTGTGCACAAAGCCACAGAGCCACTCCATAAAGGACATGAGATCTGTGTGCAGCTCGCCAGATCCTCCTTCCCGAATTAGGTCAAGGCACAAAGCCAACTCCTGAATAGCACAAAGCCTCTTACTATCACTTGCACTTAGCTCTGCAAGCCTTAACACATCTTCTTGCACAAAGCATTCACAAATATTCGCACTTAGTGACCTTCACAGGTTCTTACACAAAGCCAATCAGAACTACTACTTACATCACTTAGCTACTTATTTATACATTACAAAAGGGTCTAAGCATGGGTAAACCCATGGACTGACATCCCATGCCCATTACATAGACCCTAAAACCCAAAATTCCCGCAAAAAGGGCGAGATCTCATGATATCCGCTTCACCTGGGCACTCCGTCTTTGACCAACCCATCGAAGTCCAAAAAATGGTCAAACATGACCAATGTTTCCACAAAAATTGGTCGAGGGCCAACAGGCCCCCAACACTCACTTGTGACTCGTCCCAAGTCACTCTGATCTGGGTAATACCGGTTCAAAGGCCTCAATCTTAGCTCGAGATGACTTGACTTCCTGCTTCACCAAAACCTCTTGCTCGATGAACTCCTGAATTACTTGCTCGGTGGTAGGCCCTTCCAGGCGTTGTTCCACTGTTATGACTATCTGTTCCAACTGTGAGAATTTTCCCTCGATCTCTTCAAAAAGTGTGCAGGCTTCATCCTACACCAGATGGAGTCTCTGTATCACTTCCATAACTCTGCTCTGAATGGCAGTGACTTGTTGTTGAACTGTGAACTCCTCCTGTGACCTCTTCATCTTCTCTACTACAGTAAGAATCTTTATCTGTTCTTGAACAGTCGACATCTGTTGCTTCGCCTCCTAGAGTTGTGCCTCCAATGTCCTCAGTTTCGGGTCTTCTGCAAGGCACTCATAGGTCTGTGCACTTCGATTACTTAGTTGCTTACATTCTTAGTCCAACGCTCTGATTCTTTCTACTATGCTTCAGGCAGTCTCTTCCCTCTGATCCCACACTTCTTGTGGAGTGTTAGGTATTGCTTGACGTTCTAACTCTTCTTCTCTTGCTTGAAGTTGTTGAATAGCCTCAACAAGCTTCCCCACCTGGCTCTCGGTTGTCTTTTCTTCCATCTGTGCCAAGCCTAGCATAGAGAGAAGTGCTCTAGTCATAGCTTCCCTGACCACAGTCTGTTCCGCGATTAGCTGGTCTTTGTATTTCTAGATTTTCTCTCTGTCCTCTTCAAACATCGCTCCAATGTCATCTTTCTCTTGCTGCACAACTCGAAGTTGCTCTAGGATATCCTCCTTTTCCTGCTTCAATGCCTCTGTGGATTTCTCCTTTTATTCTTGGAATCGACGAATTCGAGCCTCTATCGCATCTACTAATCTGCGTAATTGGGTGGGCTCATCCCCCAATTCTATATTTCTGTTGAGGAGGGCATAGTAGACATTGCAGGGCTCGACTGGATAGCTTGTTGGATGTATTTGAGCTCCTTCTCTATTATGTCATACATTGACTCCTGTTTTTCTCCATGTTTCTACAGGATGTCTTATGAATCATCCTCAATGGTTTTGATGATGAGCTCAATGTTGTCCACAGTGAGCACATTCTGTTGCTGAGGATTATTGGCTCAGGACTTCTTCTGCGCTGAAGTTTTCTTAGGGGAAATATTCCTTTTCTTTGATGTCTCAGCCTTTGTAAGAGGATCCTTTGGTGGTGTCAATTCACCCTTTTCTTGCTTGTCTTTTTCCCCTTCCTCCTCTTGTTTTACTTCATTGCCTCCTCCTCCTCCAGGTGATTCAGGCACAGTTTCCTTCGACGCACTGTCCTTCTCCTCACTATCTATGTTCTTCACATACTCATTTTCCTTGTTTTTCTTTGCGTTGCTTTGTCCATCATACTCAGTCTGAGTGACCACAGGATTTTCGATGAGGTTGGGGTCGGAGAGTTCTGCATCTCCGACCGGTACAAGGAATTTAGCTGGCCATTCCTTGGTTATCTCCTCCATGTCTTCGTCAGTCAATTTATAGTACGACTGCAGCTCCTCTTTACTTTCATCCTTACGCGTAGTGATGTAGATGAAGTGGTGATCTGTGTAGAACTTTGCTAGCAGCCTGTATGTATGCAATGTGTTCGGGGTCATTCGAGGGAATGATTCAATGGTGTGCTTGAGCTGTAGATAGTAAGGGTGGAACACCGCATTTGATTTCCATTGCTTCCCCATATCACTTGTATACCACAAGGTGGAGAACCTCGTGGCCAATGGCTCCGATGGCTCGACTTCAGGGAATTTCTCTCCCTCTGGCATCTCCCAAGCGACAAATGCAATGAGAATTAGCAACCAACTTAAGTGAAATTAGTAGCCTTGATCCTATGCTTCGCGGTATTCCTTCTCCAACTCACTGACGAGGTAGCTCACCCAATTCATCTGCATTCCTTCTACACACTTCTCGGTGAGGTTGACTACGAACCCTATGACTTGTGTTGGCCAATTCTTTCTGACGAGCTTGCCAGCGATCAACTGACAAGCTAGGTGCACTATGCCATCTTGGATGGAGGCTACCTTGTATCCTCGCTTCCCCTTCTCCACATCACCATATACCTCCTTGATTCGTTGTGCCAGGGAGTGATCTGCAGCCTTCCCTAGGTAGAACTGGTGAGGGTCTGGTCCTTGCACACTCAATCTAGTGATCAGGTGGATCAGCACCCGATCCACAGTCACGTGATTATCTAACCACATATAACCTCCATGGTAGCACGCCAGGAGGAGTTTAATGCATGCGTTAACCTCCCGATGTCTGCCGAAGTGGGGGATCTTCATTACATTTAATATCGTCGACTGCGCGATCTCTTTAATCCATGGCTGGGGAACTATCTTGGGCTTCTTCCTAGTCGTCTTCGTCAGTTATCTATGCGATGAGAGCATCACACAGTTCTTTTGGTCGCCAAGGTTGAAATCATTGATCTTAAGATCTAGGATCAGTCCCAGTTGCAGTCCGACTGTGCGTATCCCCTTCGAGAGGTACGTAGTGATCAGCGTGAACTCAAAGTCACATGGGATGTTGTCACGACTAATTGCACCATCCAGAGGCAGGATGTAGTCGGGCAAGACGATGGGATCTTCTTCGCGTTCGCTAGATCGTCGCGGTGCTTGCTTCTTTTCTCCGTCACGGTTCGGCTAGACCGTCGTGGAATAGATGGGGATGCTTGAAATATGCCTCTCAATGATTCCTATATCCCTACAGACATGACTCTTTCAGCCATGAGGTCTATCGAAATTTCCTCTACAGATTTCTCTACTACATTAAGGTCGCTCGACATGCACGCTCGTAATTAAATAATTCGGGTAGGTGAATGGACACTCAAGGTAATTGAATCGACGGTGAGGTCTTAGATAGCATAGCACAATATGTAATCACTTCTCTACTAGCTCGAATATCTTAGGTTGCAAAAGTGGTCCCGGTGTAGAATTCGACAGATTAAATAAGCAACGTCGTAACAGATTCATTCAACCGGTCGAAATGCCTTAATCAATACGAATCCATTTGTTATGGCGCGGTCTCAACGGTCCAATGGAAATATTTCCATCAATAGCTGCATTTATATCCGTTCTAAAGCGTCATGCTAACAGTCGAGACGCCTCCAATGGTCATATAGCTTCGTTGTGGCAAAGTGCTCTTCTGCGTGGTTCTACTATTTCGGCAAGGTTCAATTTCTACAATCCTTCCTTCTGTGAAGACTCCTCTGGAATTTACTACAGTCTTTCTAACTTTTCTTTCTTCTTTCTGAGCTTTCTTGCCTTCTTCCCTATGATTTGAGTCACTGGGTTCCTCTTTCCATTCTTGTTCTTATCTTCTCTTAGCATAGTAACTTTGCACTGCTGAGGGTCTTTCAAAGGGTTCGAAGATAACACTTATTCTCTTACTATTTCCGGGGTGGTTTCTCTTCTCTCCTGCATGGATAGGTTATGTAAGCCTTGTTGCATTCTTTCAACTTCGATAGTTAACTCTCTTGCCTTATGTTGCTTCGATGTGTCCTCTTGTTCTTCTATTAGTCGCACTATTTTCTTGGGTATGAAATCCCTTAATTCTTGATTTTTCTGTTCTGTAGCTTCTTCCTCTGCTTTCCTTCTGATCTAATCTTTGTCAACCCAGGTCTTTCCTAACAAGAGTGAAAAAGGGGCGTTGTTCCCAAAAAATTTAATGACTTCGAATTCTTCTTCAGTCGATGTTCCATGGGAAATCATAGGTACACTAGTAACTCTTCCACATAGGGTTATCATATTTCCTTTAAACAATCCTATCCTTCCCAATGAAGAAACCATAGAAGGCTTTCCCAAAATTTCCCAAGTGATTTCTGGCATGATATTCACCCGTGTTTCCTCATCCAAAACACAGTCTATGTCGAAGTCTCCTATTCTTGTTTCTACGCACTGCTTCTCTTTTAAGATCTCTGGTAAACTGATGTCTCTGTGATCATTCAGTGTTTGTTTCAGTTGTAATAACACAGTCTTTGATTCTTTATGGTTCTCCAATACACCCTTAGTTTCTTGACCTTCTTCATAGTTGTCTTGTCTCAGGTTCATCTTTTCAACTTTAGCAATCATTCTAGGGAAATCCAAAACCTCATGATCAATAGCTTTACAACAAAGACAAACAGGACCTATACCAGGGCATTCCTTAGCAAGGTGTCTCGATCTTCTGCAGTTATAACACAATTTCAATCCTCTCTTTCTCTTAAACGATCCCCAACCTTTCTTGTACTACGCACTAGCATCACAGTGATGGACCTGCAATTTGTAAAAAATCGTTCTAGGTTCTTGTACCCACTTGTTAGTCCAAAAATTCTTACTATGCATAGGAATAACATATCTTTCACCATTTCTATCAAATCTATTCAGATCAAATATTATTTCTTATAGTTGTGCCCTAGTTTTTAGACTAGGACAAAATATGTCAAACATACCTAGATTCATACTTTCGAAGAAAAAAATTCCACTTATCTTACCTTTACCAGAGCAAAAAGTTTTAATATCTTACCTCTTTTCTTCATATCAGGCTTATTTTTCCTAGCACAAAGCTTTGCAAGTCAAGTAGAATAATGTGCACTACATCAACAGATCTACGCACAGAGCTTTCTCTTTTCTTCAGTTCCTAGCAATCACAATTTCAGGTCCCAACAACGGAACCATTTGTTGGCACATGGGTAGACCCAGGGTTCAACGCTTCAACAACGCACCAACAAAACCCTAACTACCGTCCCTTTTGAAAACACCTGCAAAGCAGATGAAGTCTCACTCGAGGTAGAGGAAGGGGGGTTGCAGGACTCAAGTGTCTACAACCTAGCTGGGACACAGATCTCTGATTACAATATTTTAACAAAGCACTTAGCCAACAATATGCATTAAGTCATGATCCTTATTCACATCGCAGATTAACCCTTACTATAGATCAATGTAGTAGTAATCAATATTAAGAACATCTAATCATTTAGCACATAACATCAAAGCAGATCTAGCCTTTATTCATATATAAAGCACTAAGCATCAATGGATCTACCTATCACACATCAAGAACAGTGCACTAAGAAAATAGATCCATAAACATCATGAACAATATTTCATAAAGCACAGCGACACGGGATATACATGGTTCACCCCAGTGTGGGGCTACATCCACCAACTTCTTCTTCTTTTTTATTGATCTTCAATATTTCTTACATTCTTCTGCTCCTGTTCACAAAGCCACAGAGCCACTCCGCAAAGGACATGAGATCTACGCACACCTCGCCAGATCCTCCTTCCTGAATTAGGTCAAGGCACAAAGCCAACTCTTGAATAGCACAAAGCCTCTTACTATCACTTTCACTTAGCTCTGCAAGCCTTAACACATCTTCTTGCACAAATCATTCACAAATATTCACACTTAGCGACCTTCATAGGTTCTTGCACAAAGCCGATTAGAACTACTACTTGCATCACTTAACTACTTATTTATGCATTACAAAAGGGCATAAGCATGGGTAAAACCATGGGCCGAAATCCCATACCTGTTACATAAACTCTAAAACCCAAAAATCTCACAAAAAGGGCGAGATCTCGCAATCTTCGCTTCGACTGGGCGCTCCGTCTTCGACCAGCCTGTCGAAGTCCCAAAAATGGTCAAACATGACCAACGTTTCCACAAAACTTGGTCGAGGGCCAACAAACTAAAACACACATTTACACCAAGTCCAATGTCATTTCATTTGGTATAAAAGATTACATAGGTTTAAAAATTCATAAAGATCAACAAGAAACTTTGGTTGAGAAAGGAGTTAGTATATCATTCCATCATTTTTCTTCCTTTGGAAATTCTACCAATAGTAGAGCGAATTTGATCAAGTTTATTGCTTCGATTACTTGTTTATTGCATAAAACTAAATTTTATTATATGATTCTCCACGGAACTCTCAAATTTGTGATATAGAACTAATTTATTTTATTAAATCAAAAAGATCTTAAAACCATATCAAACTACATTATTTCAAAGCCCCAACCAAATTGCTATCACTAATTTATTTTTTATACAATAATCCAAGTTTTAGGCTTCTCCATATCTAGCCTAATCCTACTTCAAACCCTTACATTTATCTTTTTAAAAGCCAAGTCTAATCCTTCTTCTAATTAAATTACAAACACTAAATTTTTTATTAGATAATTTGAACCTTAAACCTTTTCATACAAATCCATAGATCCCTCTCTTTTCCGTGCTAAATTTTTATCCAAATCCCCTTTTTCATCCAATTGGTAAGACTAATTTCTAAATCTAAGATACCAAACATTAAACCTTTTTATTTATCCTCCCCAAGATCATGCCCAATCTCTTTTTAGAACTTCTAATTATCTTACCAAATTGGGAATAAATTTATGTAAACCTTCCTAAAAGAACCAAATGGCTAAGTAAATTCAAAGTTTTTTTTTCCAAAGAAAATTAGCTTGAACTTGTATTAAGTTTATAATCTCATTTACATCATCATACCATAAAAGGAATGGCATTCCCATAGTTTTATCAAAACAACAAAAATAGAATACCTACAATTGTTACAATCTAAAACGCCACAAATCTCTATAAGAACTTTTCCCCTACATGCTCATCAAAGATAATACAAATCTGAAAGAGTATACAATAGTTCTTCACTACAAATATTTGAAAAGAGTGCCCCTGTACTCCCAAAACTTAAAATTTTTGTAATTCCATGACTCATCCCTCAAAAATCACAAAAGTCCATGAAATACCAATAGTCCAAAAAAGTTGAAAAAAAACAGATTAAAAAAGCTTTAGATGGTAAGGGGGGCTAGGCTTTCCATTTTCCTAAGAATAATAAGTTAATCTGCCTGTAGGACCAAGCAGTTCTTGTTTGGATAGGTGGTCTGCTTCTTTGTTATGCTCCTTGAAAATATGGATGTAGTTGATTTCTTGGAACTCTGAAGATAAAACCTTGGTTCTGCGCTTCCAACCTTCAATGTCGATGGCATTTAAATTGCTTTTGTTGTTGAGAAAGACAATTATCACCTTCGAGTCACCCAATAATTATATATTTTGAATTTTCCATAGATTAGCAATGGTTAATGAAACCCAAGAACCCAATAACTTAGCTTTAGAGTTTGTATCATTTCCTCTATTTATATGCCATCTACAAGATTTCCAATTAGGGAATTTTATGACTCCCCCAACCCCACAGCTCATTCCCTTTAGAATAGATTCTCCATCAAAAAAATCAAGTATATGATTAGACCCCTGGAAAATCGGGCTCCATTTAATAGCACACAAACTTTGAGGGGCGTTACCTAGACTTTGATCTCTTAAAGTTTTATAAATCACTGCCCAAATCAAGGGGGATTTATCCTTGAAAGTTACTAGGTTCCTCTCAATCCAAACATACCAACAGAGGTGAACCACCAGCTTGATTGGAACCAACTTGTCCTTTAAAAAAGACTCAAAACAGTGATTTAGGGAGAGGCCCTTCCAATGATACTTTTGTTTGAGAAGGTTTGATATTTTATCCAAGACTAACTGAGTAAACGAGCAATGAACCAATAGATGGTCGACATCTTCATTATCATCTTTACAGAAAGGGCACTGACCAGGACCCTGCCAACCTTTACCTTGTAAAACTTTCCACGTTAGAACCTTATTATCGGTTTCCATCCATATAAAGAGTTTTTTCTTCATCTGCACATTCCATTTCCAAAGTTTATTTTTCCATCCATGCATATGTATTTTTTACAGTCAATCTCCCTGATGAGTCCCCTCCCATCCAGATTAAAGAGTCTTTAGCCTCGTGGAGGGATATCCCAGCCTCATTTAAATTTTCACAAAAGTGCTCCCATTATGTCGCTAAGCTGCCCGAAATCCCCAAATCCATACAACTAATCCAAACCTTGAATAAAGTAATTGGGTCTTGTTTGACCGAATCTAAGGCCAACGTAGTGATTATTTTAAGATTTAGAATAGTTCTTAACTCTTCCGAAAGGAAATACTTTTTCCCTAGACCAAGGATCCGATCTCTGCCTAAATTTATGTAATGTCCCCTTCCTGGGGACCAACTTAACCAATGAATTATAACATGGACAGTTTGTACTAGGCTATTCCACATCCTTGAAGTTGAGCTAACTTTTTTATTTGCCATCCTAAACCAATTGATAAGAGTAGAATTCTTTAGGTACTTATCCCTTAGGACCTTGTGCCAAATCCCCTGCTGAGTCAGGACCCTCCACAATGTGTTTACATTGAGCGTCATATTAAACATTACCAGATTTCTAAGACCCCAGTCCCCAAACTTTTTTGGTCTTGAGAGTAATTCCCATCCGCAGAGGTGGATTTTTTGGGAATCTTTGTTTTCATTCCACAAGAAATTAAACATCAGTTTTCTGATTTTCTTTAAAAACGATCGGGGAATAGCTTCCATTGACATCCAATAAACTAGTTGGCCTTCGAGAACAGTTTTCACCAGGGTGTATCTGCCCCCCAAAGATAGCCATCTGTTGCACCAAAGCTCTATTCTATTTGTAATTTTTGATAGAAGGCAGTCCCAATCTTCAGCCCTGTAGGAGCCAATGTTTAACTAGTATCCCAAATATTTGAATCCCGAAGATAGCTCAATAAAAGAGTACGGGAGTAGATTTTCGGAGGGAGCAAGATCACTTCCGTAAATCCCTGCATAATGAATTGTAGTTTTTGACTGATTTACCATTAGTCCCAAGGATTTACAAAATAAACAAATAATTTTGTCTATTTCACACCATTCTTTTAAATTCGCTCTCGTCATAATAATAACATCATCAACAAACAACACATGCATAATCTTAAAAAGACGAGAAACTTTAATACCTAAAATATTACCTTCTCCAAGCACTTTCTTCATTAATAAGCAGAGCCCTTCCATGACTAAGATGAACAGAAGGGGTGATAATGGACACCCTTGGCACAGTCCCCTTCCATTCCTAAAAAAATATTGTGGTTTCCCCATTTATTAAAACTACAAAGGTTGAGGGTGTCACATAGGCCATAATCCAATTGGTCATCTAGATTCCGCAACCTGTTGAGATTAGGATAATTCTTAGGAAGTCCCAATCCACACAATCACAGGATTTCCTTAGGTCTAACTTTAATACCAGGTCTTTTAGCTTTTTCTTTTTAATATGTGTAATCTTTCATAGACAGTTCCGATAGCATATTGGATCCTCCTACATTGAAGGAAGCCCAATTGTTCAACAAAGAGTGCACTTGATAGGAACGGTTTTATCCGATTAGAGATGATTTTTGAAATCACTTTATAGCACAAACTACATAATGAGATCGTTTGAAATTCATCGAAGGTTTTGGGCTTGTTAGCCTTCGGAATTAATGTCAGAAATGTCGAGTTTAAGCTACCCCAACCGACCCTAACCTTCTCGTTTCTTCTACCATATCGAGAAGATCTTGACCAACAACATCAAAAAAGTGAGTGAAGAACTCAAAGGTCCAGCCATCCGATCCTGGACTCTTTTCTTTTTTGAACTTGAAAAGAACATTTTTTAATTCTTCCAATGAAACAGGTTGGAAAAGGGAAGTGGAGTCTTCCCCCTTGAACATCTTGGGGTAATAACCCACTATCTTTACTTGCTCAGTAGTGTTCAAAGTATCTTGAGTTGTGTAAAAATATTTGAAAAGTTTAATCGTTGCCTCTTTTATAGCTCCCTGATCTGAAATCTTAATCCCTCTAGTATCAATAATCTCCCAAATGTGTTTCCAAGCTCGATTGAAGTTTGCAAAATTATAAAAAAAAATTGTATTGTTGTCTCCACTAGACAACCAAATAGCTCTACTATGAAGTCTCCACATTTCTTATGTGCCTCTGAGGATACTATTCCTTTCCATTTCCTTCAGTCGAAGGCTCATACCTTCATCAATGTTTGTGGAGTCTGTCATCAGACGCAAGATCGATAGCTTGATACCAACTTCTAGTTCTTGAAGTTTACCACTGTTCCTTTCCAGCTTTTCTTTATACCACTATTTTGTTTTCTGTTTTAAAACTCTTAATTTCCAAACGAGTCTTTTCTGATTCCCACTTTCAGTCAAGAATAAAGGATCATTCCATGTTTTTCGAACAAGTTCATCAAATTCTAAATCTTTTAACGAGTGAGCATTAAATTTGAATGGATAAGTCGTATGATCAAGAGGGATTTCCAACTGTAGGAGAATCGGTGTGTGGTCTGATATAAATAGGTATTCTACCCAAGATCGATACAAACCCACTGATAATAACAAATCTTCATAAACTAAACATCGATCTAGTCTTCTAGTCACCACTTCAAATCTCGCCCTACCATTCCACCAAGTTGGAACCAGTTTGATCAGTTTTACATCTATCAACTTTCTATCACCAAAACGATCCCTGTAAAAATCATTAGAAGTAGCCTGTGGAGAAGCTGCACACCAAACTTCATCCGGAGAGAGGATGAAGTTTAGGTCACCAACTATTATCAAATTCCTTAATTCCAATAAACCACTGTCCGCCACCAACTTCCATCAGAGCAAGCAATCCGTGCACGGACCATAAACATTCAATAGGGCTATTTCCCTCTTTTTCTTAATGCAAATTTTTGTTAACAATACACCACCAATCATAAGGAAGGGTACCAGTTCAAAAACCAAAGGATCCCAAGAGACTAGTAAGCCCCCCGAGGTTCCCAAACAGTTTACCACACATGAAACCCAAGAAGGTCTTAGAGCATGCATGAAATCTCTAGAGTTTTGTGCTGACACCAAAGTTTCTTGGAAAAAAATAATTTTTGGTCGAGTCTGATCCAAAAGTCTTTTTACCAAGGCCTTTTTAAGGGTGCCTCCCATCCCTCTAATGTTTAAATACAATAATAACATTATTTTTCCCACGCCGGGGCTTTCATTGCTCTAAGAGGCCCACCAGTAATGGGGGAGGGAGAGAAACCATCAGTTTTTTGTGGTAGCGTAACTTGTTTTTTCCGGGAGCTTCAGGTTTTTAAGGGCGAGAGTTCAATCCCAATTCCCCACAACCAAGAAAATTCTTTCCCCTCCCTTGAAGTATGAATCCAAGAAGAGTTACCCTCCGAATCCAACCTAGAATCAACAACAGTCTTCCCTTTAAAAACTGGTAACTTAGTGGCATTTTTATTTCCCCGGACAAAAGGAACGAGTGAGTCAAGGACTGCACTGAGAGTGGGCTCATCAACCTCCAACTCTCTGTAACCCAGGAGTGTTTGAGTGCTCCTTCTCTCCAATGGAGAGTTGGCCGAAAAAGAATTGACTGGACAAGGATTGACTTGCATCGAAATATGTGGCTCCAAAACTGAGGGGTGCTGGGAGGAAGGAAAATCCATGGGTGAACAATTTAAAGCCTTAGTTCCCAAACTCGAAATAGGGATGGATCTTGGAGGACTCTCGGAAACCACCAGAGGAACACATCCTTTTTGCAAGTCATTAGTTACTAGTTCGAGGTTACCAGAAGTTGAGGATAGGAGCCAAGTAGATTTATCTAAGGCCTCTTTTTCCCAAAAGCAAAGAGAGGAAAAAAAACCAGGGCAGTGACATTTTAACCTACCCATTAGTGAGTCCTGGTCCTCCTCCTATGATTTTGGAACCAAGTCAAACTGCATTGCCTTGCTGCCATACAAATTCACCTATGTTACGTACTCCGACAGTTCTCTTTGTAACTAGGTGTCCTCGGACTCCTCTTCCAAGAGAAAACCTGTGCATTCTCATCAAGGATGACCAGTACCTCGACATAAGATATAACGAAAGGGTATACCAAGGAAATCCAACTTCTGCCTATAGTGTCGGCCTTGCCATTTAATGTCCAGTACCTCAGGCAAACCGCCATGGATATCCACTTCAACGAGGACTCTTGCCATTTTTCTTGACGAATTTGTCAAGGCTACCGGATCCACTGCAATGAACTTCCCCAAGGATTCCCCTATGGCCCGCAAAGCACCTATGTTCCACAAATGAATCGATAGTCTAGGCATTAGTACCCAAAGGTGATGGAACTGAAAATGTTCAGTCACTGGGTCAAATGCCATCCTCCATCACTTTATCATTAAAATGCACCCCCTGTTTACCCAAGGTGATTCTAAAAGTCTAGTAGCATCCTCCGACGTTTTACAGACAAACCCCAACCACCCTTTCGTCAAATGGAGTATTTCCGGACTGTAACCCAGAAACGGTGTCCACTGGTTTTCCAACCATTTCAGGAAATTTCCATTGCTAAGATATGAATAGGCTAACCTACCGACCACCCTGCAAAGTGCTAACCTAACGGCCTCTTCCAGGCCCACATCAGACCCCAAGACCATCTTACAAACCTTTTTATTCGCCTTCCAAGCTTTTTTCTGGATACCTGTCGAGAAGGGAGCTTTGAGAGTGTTTTTTCCCTTCTGCAGTGAATAATCACCCCTAAAACATGGACTGGTAGAAGGACCAATAGCTCTCTTTTCCACTAGCAGTGGTGGATTAAGAACCGTCTTTGATCCGGTAAAATGACTAAAGAAAGAGGGAAGTTGGCTACCTGAAGTACCTAGATCTTCTTATTTTTCTTCTGCTTCTGTCGTCGCTTCGTCTTCTATCATTTTTTCCTTCGACAAATCTGCACCGCATGTTCCATCCTTAGGCCTCCCTATTTCACCAAATGGCGGTGCCACAATGAAGACTGTTCCCTGTGCTCTGCCTAAGAAGGCATGCATGTGTTCACCGACAAGTCATCCAGGTTCATTTTGCTGCAATCTTTATAAAAATAGTAATAATCCCCCTTCTTCTACGCAGTCTCATCTGAATACGAGGAGGTATACCATGAAGAATTCGTTGATAAGAATAGGCGGTGTGGAAGGAGAATGGGTCAGAAGAGCCCTCACGTCCATCATACTCCCCTCCACCCATCGCATGCAAAGGAGATCGTCTTCTCAGTTGCGTCCAAGCAGGTTCTACCATGTGACCATGAACCGAGATCTTGTTAGAATAATGTCGAAACTTCTAGAACTAGTACAACCACAAACTCGTGGTTGGTGAATGCTGAAAGGTTTCGACTGACCCAAACTTAAGCTGACCTCAAAAAACGGTTGTATAACTAGATTCCAAAAATATAAATTAATATATTTTTAACCGCATTAATGACAAACGTCATCATAATCTTTTATTTTTACATTTTTCATAAAAGAAATATTATATTTTATTGATTTTAATATTAAAAAAAAAAAAAACATTTTTATAAACTCTTGACATAGGCGTTCAGCAACGGTCTCTGTTCCTTGGCACCGTGTCCCTGCAATCTATGGCCACTACAGTAATTTAAAGGACCCATTTACCCATCACTGTTGTATATTTTAAATTACTAATTACAATTAGTAATTAACAGGAGAACCTTTTCTAACCTAAAAAAAGAGAGCAGTTTGCGTCAAAAAGCAGTTGAACAATATCGTTTAATGAAATCCAATTTAAGGATTATATGTATAAAGCATTGCACTGTTGATTTTTTTCGCTCCTGTGTTTATTAAAACTCTATAATATTGAAACACAATTGTGTAATTCCAAAAAGATATAGTGTGCATGTTAATTTAATTAAATCAATATAATTTAATATTTAAATAATCTTGAAAAGCTTTTGATAAATTTCTTCCGAAAACCAAAAGGCACTTCTCGTTTCTAAGGGATTCAATTTATTGAAAGAGCATTAAATCAATTACTCAACCATCACAGTCGTAAAAAAAAAAAGCGGCTGGTCATTATTAAAACCCTTCTCGTTTCTATGGGATTCTGCTTTTATCCGCATGCTTCTGGTCATCATTAAAACCCTGATCCATTGATTCAAACACCGCATTTTCAAACTGGTTGCTCGTGGAACCTTACCAAAACTGCGTATCTCGTTGCTGGTATTTGGTTCAATAGAAACTGCGTCCGCCTCTCCTTGATCGTTTAAAACTGCGCCCGTCCTGGACACGCACCAATTTCTTTTGCAGATTATAGGTGAAGAGATCGGGAGCCACGTTTATGAAACGCTACAGCAGAAAATGAAACGCTCGTGGGTAGGCCATCCAATATGAAACTTGACGGTTGAGGAAATCCAAAGGTTAATATTTTGAACGTGTGGTGATACAGTAATTTTTTAATATGATTAGGTAAATGTTAAAAAGTAAACAGGGTAACTGATGTATTCAAAAATACAAGTAAGTTATGAAAAGTAAATCACATTCATTGATTTGGGAGGACGACTAAGAATATGCCAATATCTTCAATTGTTAACCATCAGATTAGAAATTTAGATTAAAAAGTGATTAATTGTGCCCATTGTAAATAGCTTTCGACGTAATGATTATCAATTTTGAATGTTGTTAGAGCTTTGTTCGTAGACTGTTTTAGGAGAGTTTAATTTTAACTTGTAAGAGATTCTAGATCTACGATCCATAAGTTTAGGATTTTGTTCTTGGTTTGTTGGTGAGCATTCCAGCTATATATATGTAATAGTTTTTTCCTTTGTGGAGAAAGAAAGGAGATGAGCATCTTTGCTCAATCAGAGCCAAACATAATCTGTTGTGGCTGCTGGGATCGGAGTTTAAGGGACAGTTCCAGCATCATGACAATCCTCTGCTACGTGACAATCCTCAGCTGCGGGACTGGTGCGTGACTGGTGCGACCATTGTAGAGAGGAGTAATACTCCCGCCACTCAATATAAAAGCAATTGCTTTAACTAAAAGATCCATTGTTGTATGTTGAAGATCCTCTGTCCGCTGCTCACTACCTCAAACAAAGCATTGTTTGATGTGTTTGAACGACTGTCCCTTGGTATTGCTTTGCTTTGCTTTAGTTTACATTGTTGCCTCGACTCTTTAATCAGTCGTTTTTCTCCAATTACGGGATCTTCTTCTTGTTTGAGTCCAAGAATATTGGTCAAAATGGAACGAATTTGAGCTGTTTTAATTACAAGAGACCCTACGCAGGTCTGTTCGCAGCCGTTAGGAAGAGAGTCGCCTTGTCTTAGGGAGCTAAATAACATTAACTTCTTGTTTGAATATCCGTGAGGAGCTGTGCCCTAAAATTGTTGTCAAATCCCAACCTGCAAGTGATTTTCTTAAGCCGGCATTAGTATTCGAGGTATTAACTCTGTTTCCAGAATTTCTTAATTCTGAAATATGTCTAGAATGTCAAATCCTCTTGTTGATTCTTATCTAAATGAATCCACCAAACTTGATGGTGAGAATTATGTTAATTGGAAATTTAAGTTGATAACGGTGCTTGAAGTATATAATATGTGGACGATTGTGAAAGGAGATGAGCTCAGCTCACAACTACTGCCTCAATTCCAAATAGGGAAAACGGGAAATGAAGGTGAAAGTGTTGTTGCAACTGTCCGTAAAGGACAACATAGTTTCTCATATAAGACACAGTGAGATTTCCAAATAAACTTGGGACGTTTTCAAAAGTTTGTATGAAACCTCTAATGCAAACCAGATTTTATTTCTAAAAATTAAGCTTTTATCTATCAAAATGGAAGCCAATGAAAGCATAAGTAATTTTGTATCTTGAATTAAAGATTTAAGTGATACATTAGGTTATATTGGTGAAAAGGTTTCCAGTTGCGATTTAGTTACTATCACCCTCTACTTTTGATGAATTGGCTGGAATTCTTCTTCAAGAGGAAGAGAGAATGAAGAATTATGATGTGGACTCAAGTGGCTCAGATTTGGCATTGATTGCAAGAGGTAAAAGATCATACAGAGGTAAATTGTGGGACAAGAACATAGGCAAGTTTCAAGCAAAGAAGAAAGATATGGCACATCCTGATTATTATGTTAAGAGAAATATTGAATGTGAATATTGTGGCAACCCCGGACATCTTGCAAAAGATTGTTATAGAAGAAAGAATCATGAGTCCAATCAAAGATATTAAAGGCATAACGGAAATTTTGTGCATAAAGACTCTTCAGTCAATGATGGATTTAAAAATCTTAAGTTGTTTATTTCTAAAGATGCATTGTCTGTTGAAACTAATGATGAGAATACATGGTTCATAGATTCTGGTGCATCAACCCATATGTTCTATCATAAAGAATGGTATGATGAATATTATGAGAACATTGATGGCACACACATTTATTTAGGAGATAATAGATCACATAAAGTTCAGGACTATGGAGTAATAAGTGTGAACTTACCTAATGGACAATTGAGACAGATTCATGATGTGATGTATGTTCCTAGTATTAAAAAGAATTTAATATCTATTTCAACTATCACTGATAATAATTTAAAAGTGGAATTTGGTAAGTTAAGGTGTGTTGTAAATGATGTCCAGGAACACTACATGATTGTTTCCATAGGTACCAGAGTTGGTGGATTTTATAATTGGATGTGACAATGAACCGTCGTGTTGCATTGGCATCCAAAACAATGTCAATAGAAGAGATATGACACCACAGGTATGGGCACCTCAATTACAATGATTTGATGTTATTGCAAAGAAAAACAATGGTAGAAGGTCTTCATGTTATGAAGAATGATATTTTTCAATGTGAAGCATGTGCACTTGGTAAGAAGCATAGAGAGGAGTTTAGCATACATACAGAGAAAAGACAAATTGATATACTTGAATTAATTATTACCGATGTATGCGGACCTATGCAAACTAGGTCACTTGGTGGTGCTTCGAAGTTTCTTATTTTTGTTGATGATAGATCTACGTATACTTGGGTCTATTTCATAAGAAGAAAAAATGATCTATTTGAGTATTTTAAAGAATTCATATCTATGGTTGAAAAACAAACAGGAAAATCTATTAAAATTCTCATATTTGATTAGGGTGGTGAATATACATCAAGAACATTTAAAAGTTATTGTAAATTTAATGGAATCCAAAAACAAGTTACAGTATCTCATACACCTTAGAAAAATGGATTCACTGAGAGAAGAAACAAAACATTGGTGGAGTGTGCTCGTAGTATGCTTCAAGGTAAAAATATTTCTAATGGTTTTTGGGCAGAAGCCATTAATATTGTTGTTTATTTAAAGAATCAAAGTCCAACTAAGAAATTAAATTTTCAAACTCCTTTTGAGGTTTTTCATGGTTATAAACCTGATGTTAGTCACTTAAGAGTGTTTGGATCCACTGCTTGTGCACATATTCCTAAGGATGTGAGAAGAAAACTTGATGCAAAATCAATTATTGGGTATTGTACTGATAAAAAAACATACAAATTGTTTGCAAGTAGAGATGTGGTGTTTCATGAGAATGAAAATAGAGTTGATACAATGAATGATGTTGATGCTTGGAATAATTATAATGATAATTATGATCATGTCAAAATAGATGCAATGGTTAAACAGGAAAATGAACAGGTACAAGTTCAAGAATGGAATGAAAGCAGTATGTATACTTCAAGCAGTCATGATACATCAAGTGGAGAAGAATCACCATAGTGCAAGAGGAGAGATGAAAATAGTGAATGACCAAGGAGGTCATCATGACAAACTCAACCACCTATAAGGTTTAAAGATTATGCATCGATGTCACAGGTAATGAATGTTGTAGAACCTGTAAACTATGAACAAGCTAAAGAACATGAAGTGTGGAGAAATGATATGAATGAAGAATATGACTCTCTTACAAAAAATCACACATGGGAATTAGTAGAATTGCCTGAAAACAAAGTCCCTATTGGAAGAAAATGGTTGTACAAATCTAAATTTAAAGCAGATGGTAGCATTGATAAATATAAAGCAAGATTAGTTGCAAAAGGATATTCACAAAAGGAAGGAATAAATTATGATGATACTTTTGCACCATTAGCTAAATTAAATATAATTAGAGTACTAATTGCTTTAGCTACAAAACATAATTGGAAAATAAATTAGTTAGATGTCAAATCCTCTTTTCTGAATGGTGATTTAAAGGAATAGGTTTATTTGGTTCAGCCTGAATGGTTTTTCTAGTAGGGACAGGAGCATCTCGTCTGTCGGTTAAGGAAAACCTTATATGGTTTGAAACAAGCACTGAGATCATGGTATGTAAAGATTAATTCATTCTTTTATCAGAAAGGCTTTGTAAAAAGAAAGAGTGATCATAACCTGTATATTAAGAAATATCAATATGGAAATGTTGCTTTAATATATTTATATGTGGATGATCTCATTATGACAGGCAATGCACACAAGTTAATTGATGAGATTAAAAGTCAGTTGTCTCAAGAATTTGAGATGAAAGACCTCAGTGAATTGAATTAATGTTTAGGACTTGAAGTCCAAAGGGAGCCTAGTAAGACACTGATTACACAAAGAAAATACAAAAAAGAAATTCTTAAAAAGTTCCATATGAGTGAATGTAAAACAATAACAACCCCCTTAGAACAGAATGCAAAGTTATACAACGATGATGGAACTAAAGAGGTAGATGGTACATTATATCGTCAGTTGGTGGGAAGTTTGAACTACCTCACCACTACCAGACCAGACATTGCATACTTAGTCAACATCCTTAGGCAGCATATGGCTAAGCCTTCTGAAAACCACTGGAAAGTTGCAAATAAATTCCTTTGATACTTGAAAGGAACAATAAACTTTGGTATTATATATACTGATGAATTTGATGTTGAACCGATAGATTTTTCTGATTTAGATTGGGCAGAAAATATTGATGACAGAAGATCTACCTCATGCTATGAATTTCATATAGGATCGAAGGTTGTGTCGTGGAGTAGCAAGAAACAACCAATTTTTTCTTTTTCATCAACAAAATCCGAGTATAAATCCTTGACCAGTGTACCTGTGAAGTTGTTTGGTTGCAGAGAATTCTTGCAGATGTTGAAGAGGAGCAAAATGGTACAACATGCATCAATTGTGATAATCAAAGTGCTATCAAATTGGCACATAATCCAATATATCATGCAAGATCAAAACACATTGAGCTACAACACCACTTCGTGAGAGACGAGATTGAATCAAAGGAAATTGGTTTGATTTTTTGTAATACAAATGATAATGTGGCTGATATATTTACCAAACCTCTTGGTAAACTCAAGTTTGAAGTTTTTAGAAGCAAGTTAGGTGTTGTAGAAAATCCATTTCTCCATTAAAGGGGGATGTTAGAATAATGTCGAAACTTCTAGAATGATTATCAATTTAGAATGTTATTAGAGATTTGTTCATGGGTTGTTTTACAAGCATTTAATTTTAGCTCGTAAGAGATTATAGATCCATAATTTTAGTATTTTGTTCTTGGTTTGTTAGTGAGCATTCCATCTATATATGTAATAGTTTTTTCCTTTGTGGAGAAAGAAAGCAGATGAACGTCTTTGCTCATTGTTTATGCAACGCTATTCTCTTTTTCTTAATTGTTCTCTGTTGAAGCTCGCATCGGAAATCCTCCCTTTTCAACGTTCCATTTTGTCATGTTTGGACGATTATTCCTCTAATGGCTTACGAGTACACAAAAGGAAGATCGACATATACAGTTGCATATAATCCCCGTAGTTTTGTTTCTGGCTAATGTCTTCGTCGAGGATTTTGTCATATATGTGAAAAAGCTACAACAAAATAGGGTAGTTGTTGTATAAGCATTAATATTGTTGGGTAATATATTGATATACAGGAAACAATGGTTTGGATCCTCTAAGCGATGGATTAAATACTAAATAACAAAAAGCAGTGATAAACACTAATTCATCACTGGATTGTATAGTTTTTTTTTATAAACTACCAACAACCATTTTTATAAAGTGGTTGATATACGTGGATGGGCATATATCAACCAATTTATAATACATTAAATTTATAATACATTAAATTTATAGTGTTAACCAATTTATCACAAATTTTAAACCGGGATAGCACAAGTTTGCCCAGGCTTATTTCAATATATGCAATATGCAAACAAACTCATTTAATCCCTCTTAGATTTAATTCTTTTGCAATAAATTTAATATACCTCGAGCATGGATTGTAGAATCAATTGTGTTTTGGAGATTTTAGAGGTTTGAGCTTATTGTAACACTCACCCACCTATCCAATTAAATTATTAATAATGTAATACATTGCTCTTCCCAACCCAATCAACTATAATGAGGAGGATGAAAACATGAAGGTCAGGAAGAAGGGTTTCTTCAGAATGACAAATATCGAAGGGAAACAAGACCTCACTCACGAAGGACCTCAAATTATGCACTTTCAAGACCCTGCATCAAGACCAATCTCCCGTGGAATAACCTGCCTCACAGAAGGAGTAGGAATGATCCGGCAAGCATAATAGTAAGATAACTATGTACTAAAATCCTAGAAATGAATAATTAAGATGACTAATTAACAAAACAACCAAGATCTTACATGAACCATGAATTGGTGAGAGATCTGAACTTCTTCTCACAGTGTCTAACATCTTGAAATGGAGTCGGAGCACTGGGTTGGGATTTTACAAAAGAAAGTCGTTTCCATTAAAAATTGTTGGTCATAACACGATAGGCCGTAAGGAGGCACTCCATGCACTCCACTAAACGAACATGGTAACTTAATTGCACTATTAAAAAATCTTAGGCAGAATTGAATCGCACCAAATGTTGGCAACCTAATCGCACAATTAAAAAACACATTGGGAAGTGGGAATAGCTGGTAAGGAGGTGCTCCACGCACTCTGTAAACCCTGGTAAATAACTTGAAGCGACCCACTCACTCACAACGCTCCACACACCCCATCTAGCCTACATGTAAATAATATGAAGTGCTCACTCACAAAGCTCCATGCATCTTGGTAAGAAAATGTAAAGACAACAAAAAATTTAAGTTCATTAAATTCAATAAAAACCAAAACCTAAAGTAATTTATTGTTATTATGCCAATCATGTTAAACACTCCTTTTAATGACGAACGAACATATTTTGTCATGCAAAGAAGTTAATGCTTCAAATCAGAGCCTTTCATTTAGTGTGATGACTAAGAATATTTTGAGGATGTGAAATCTTGTCCCTTAAATGTCCATTTATGATTAAAATCCCATTAAATCTGACCATTGTCAATAGGTGTACGCATCTCGACGTAAATATGTTAAATATATAATGTATACGACACATTAATAATATTGTTAAGATGATAGTTGTCAATATGATATAATTAATATTAATTATTAATATCATAGTTGTTAGTATAATATAATACATTATTATTATGATAGTTGCTAATATAAAAAAAGGGCGTTGTCTATGTTTTGGTCTTTTTCACCGAAATTGGGCGACATAAATGTGCACGAAATTACTATTTCTTGTTGTTTGAAATCCATTTTTGAATGTAGAAATTGATTCAACATTATGAAAAACCAAAAATCATTCAAATCTATGGATCTAAAAAAAAATTCCCCAATTTCAAGCAAATATCGCCAAAAAATAATCGTCGGAGAAAAGACAAAACGTAAAACATTTAGACTACAACAAAAAAAAATTCAAATTCCATTTTACATAAAAGATATTTCAAGTAGAAAATAACATCTTTGTGAGAGTAAAGTAATGCTTTTCTCATGAAGCATGATTGGGTTTATGAGATTTAACCGCTAAGGAGGTTAAAAGTAAATACATACTTTGGAAAATGAAACTTAATTGTGTTTGAATGTTAATTGGGTTTATGAGATTTGAAATGTCAAGTGAAGGGATGTTTATCCAAAGGACAGTCATTTATATTTGAATGTTTAAACTACTTAAAGTTAGAAAATGTGAGTCTAGTGTTAGTTGGAGGGTTTGTTATTTTTCAATAGTTGTTATTTGTGTGTCAAATGAGTGTTTTTTATTATATAAATAGATATGCATTGTCTATTATTGTGGAGTTTGTTGAATCTTAGGTGGCATGAGATAGTCTCTTCAATAAGATTTTATCCTAGATTAGAATGTGGAGTTGAATTGTTATTGGCTTGAAGTCTTGATGGGATAGTGTCTCTATATTTAGTCAAAGAACTCTATGCATGAATTCAACTTGAGCTCAATGGAATACACAATTCAATGTGTTGATGTGTTTTATTATTGTGTTATTGTGAATTATTGTGTTTCATGTTCAATTATTTTGTAGTAAATTTGTTATGGTAATTGAAGTTGTTTTGAGATTCATTCCTTAAAAATTTTGGGGAAGAAGCCATGAAAGAGAAATTTTGTACATACAATTTTCCTATCATGGTATCTGAGCCAATCCTCTAAAGAAGAAAGAAAAAACCAAACAAAATTATGAGAGTTGCATGATTCAATTATTATTTGGAGCGTTGGAGATCTCTAGAGTCACTGCCAAGGTCATTGTTGAAATATGTGATGGGAAATTTGTGCATTATATAAAGTACTATTGTATGTGTATTTGGTCGGTGGTATGCTAGAGGTTATGATGGTCTATATGATGGTGGTTATCATAATATATTTTTTCTAGTTGACAAGTGATGTGGCCCATTGATATTTAGATGTATGACCCATTGAGGTTGGGTGATTCACCAGTTATGCCTTGACTTTGAGATTGGTACATGTTTATGTTTTTTATGCAAAATAAAAAGACATGTGAGCGTGTTTTGATTTTATATGAAAAAAAAGAGAAAAATGTGTGACCTAATTACTAGTGTTCTCCTTGAGAGTTTTAATTGTTGTATTCCAATATCTAACATGGAGAGTTTTAAACTCAGTGATTTTGAAAAGATTGAAGGTACCTTTAATTATGATTCTTAGAAATATTTTATGGAACTCATCCTCACTAAATGATATCTTTATTCTCTAGTTGATGGATCATGACCAAAACCAAATGATCTCACTAAAGAGTTTAAGTGGAATAAGATAGAGATCAAGGCTTGTATAATCATCGCAGTCAATCTAAGATCATATTTGGTTGTGCATGCAAGAAGTTGCAAGATAACTAAATACTTTTGGTATAGCTTGAAGTCCCTATATGAATCTTCGAACATGTCAAGAAGGATGCTACTTATAAATAATTTGAATGTATCTAGGATGGCACAGGGAGAAAGTGTTTCTTCATACATTGACAAAATCAAAGAGATAATAGAACCATTACATGATGTAGGAGATAAAATCTCAAATGAAGGGATGGTCCCCATAACCTTGAATGGATTCTCTAATGACTATGATATGTTTGTAAACAATGATACTAGTAGAGAAATTATACCTTCATTTGAGAATTTGTATAAGATCTTCTATCTTGAAGAGATGTGGAAGAAGTAAAGAATCAAAGGGATTTAGATGATGTTTCATCTTGGTTGAAGACTAAAAAATTGAATCAAAAGTGGAAAAATAATAAAGCAAGAAAACACACATGTCAAACATTCAATGATGGCGTAACTTCTTCATCTAAGGTGACCAAATGAGGTGTATGAAATGCATGTTCTACGGGGAAGAATCACATGGATCCTTTCTTCTCAAATGATGAAAAACTAGTCAGGAATCTTCTTGACCTTGTTCACTTTGATGTGTGTGTACCAATGATTACTCCTTGTATCACTAAATTATCCTACTTTGTTACTTTAATTGATAATGATACTAGAAAATGTTGGATACATTTCGTGAAACACAAGAATGAAGTGTTTGAAAGATTTCGTGAATTTAAATACTTTGTAGAAAAGAAAACATGGCATGGAATAAAAATATTGAGAAGGGATAGTGGCAAGAGTACAATTCTAATGAATTTGTGTAATATTCGAGATATAAATAGTATGCAGAACATAAACAATTAGCTAGAAATGGTAGATAAACAATTATATAACTAGAACAACACCACAATAATACCAAAATAATAACAAAATAACACCATAAAGAGAACTTTGATTAGTGAGAGTGATGTTCACTTGCCTCTTCGAGGGGGAAACCTCTAGCAGAGTAGAGCTCTATTACAATAATATCCAAGAAAAAACTTCTCATACCCTCGACTCATATTTATACTAAATATTTCTATCAAAAGAACAATCTAGAGGAAGATCCTTCTATAAGCGAAAGCTTCTATTAGGTCTTCTTACATTTGACTTCTTCTTCCTTATTGCTAGGCCTTATTAATATTGACCTTTATTACATGGAAATATCTTATTCTACTTACATGAGGGGTTAGGTCCCTAACATGTCCTCCCCCTTAAAAACAACCTTGTCCTCAAGGCTTGAGATGAGGAAATTGCTACAGAATGGTAGTTGGTTCCCAAGTGACATATGCTGGAGTTGTATCTTTCCACTGGACTAACACTTCCTTAATGTTTCGCTGATGCAGACGAAGCTCACGCTAGTCCAAAATTACTTGTGGTTGTAGCCAAATGGAGCCTTCTTCATCCAACTTGGGAAGGTTCGTTTGAGTTTGGAACTTAGTTCCAATCACCTTCTTTAAGCAGGAAACATGAAAAACAAGATGGAGCTTAGAATTATTGGGCAAAACTAACTGATAGGCCACTTATCCCACACACTTGAGAACAATATAAGGACCATAAAATTTGGGCGCCAGTATCTGACAATGGTCATTATTGAGGGAATTTTGCTTGTAAGGTTGCCGCCGAAGAAAAACTTTATCTCCTTCTACAAATTGATGTTTAGAGTGACCTTGATCTTCTTGTTGCTTCATGTGATTCTGGGCCATGACCAAATTCTCTTTGAGAGTACGAAGAATAGCCTCTCAAACTGTAATCGTTTGGTCAACCTCCTGGACCTTCGAGACACCTGGAAAGTATGAGAGAATCGAAGGTGGATTTTTTCCATATACCGCTTCAAAAGGATTCATGCGAGTAGTTGTATGGTAAGAAGTGTTGTACCACCATTCAACTAGTGGTAACCATTGAGCCCATTGATTTTGCCTTTCCGATGCAAAACACCTCAAATACATTTCCAAACACTTAGTGATAGCTTCATTTTGACCATCAGTATGGGGATGATAAGTTGTGTTGAGATGCAATTGGGTGCCTTGTACCTTGAACATTTCTTGCCAAAAATTGTTGGTGAAAGTTGGGTCGCGATCAGAAACAATATAATGAGGCATGTCATGAAGCTTGAAGACCTAATCCATGAAAGGTTGAGCCACAATGGAGGTTGTAAATGGGTGTTAAAGAGCACATAAATGAGCATACTTGGAAAGACGATCAACTACCACCATGATGACTGATTTATTACCCGATTTAGATAAGTCTACAATAAAATCCATAGAGATATCCCACCAAATAGCAGGTGGAATTTGAAGCAGTTGTAGTGTGCCAGGAGATTTGACTTTTTCTCCCTTATCACATTGACAAACATCACATTCAACCACAAAATTGTGAATGTTTTGTTTCATACCATCCCAGAAAAAGGAATGTTTGACACGTTCAAAGGTTTTGGTAAACACGGAGTGCCCAGCAGTACGTGTAGCATGAAGCTCAAAAAGTACCTTGGATTTAAGTTTTGACTATTTACTTAAAGACAAACGACATTTGTATCAAAGCTCATCATGGAGCCAAGATTATCCTGGGGATACTGGAGAATTGGCCTGCAATTTTTGTATCAAATGCAAACTTTTGGGATCGTGTAGCAATTCCTGGGGAATAAGTTGGAGCCAATATGGTACAATAAAGGAAAGAGAAAAAAGGGATCCTTCATCTTCATATTTTCAAGAAAGTGCATTAGCAACCACATTGTATTTTTCTTTCTTTTAAATGATCTCATAATCATATCCAAAGAGATTAGTCACCCATTTTTGTTGCTCTAGGGAGGAAGGGCATTGTTCCAGAAAATACTTGAGGCTTTGATGTTCTATCTTAATTTGGAAGCGTTGCCCCAATAGATAAGAGTGCCAAACATCCATGACATGCAAAATATCCAACATTTCATTTTCATAGATTCATTTTCCCAAATGTCACTCTGACAGTTGTTTTCCAGTAAAGGCCAAAGGCCGACCCTCCTGCATAAGGATTGCGCCAATTCCTTTCCCGAAAGCATCACAATCTAGGACAAAGGTCTTTGTGAAATCAGGAAGGGACGGGAGTGGAGTGGTGCACATGGCCATATTCAAGGTTTGAAAATCTTGAGCAGTTCTTGGAGTCCAAGAGAAAGAATTCTTTTTAAGGAGAGCAGTGAGAGGTGTCGCAATCTTTCCATAATTCTTAACAAACTTGCGATAATAACCTGTTAAACCTAGAAATCCACGCAAGCTTTTGAGAGTCTTTGGGCGAGGCCAATATTGCATAGCTTCAATCTTTTTAGGACCCACCCTGACAATGGCCTTTCCAACAAGACGACCCGAGTACGCGACTTCTGAGGCGCCAAAAGCACATTTAGATTTTTTGAGGAAAAGTTGGTGTTGAGAGAGTAGATGGAGAACTCAATCCACATGAGAAAGATGGGTTGCCCAGGTTTTACTATATATGAGGATATCATCAAAGAAAACTAAGACAAAATGACAGAGAAAAGGATAGAAGACATGATTCATGAGGCTTTGGAAAGTGGATGGAGAATTACAGAGGCAAAAGGGCATGACCAAAAACTCATAGTGGCCCTCATGAGTTCTAAATTTAGTCTTAGTAACGTCTGCCTCGTTCATATGGATTTGGTGGTAGCCAAAATGAATATCAAATTTAGTAAAGAACTAGGCGCCACTCAATTCATCCAAGAGGTCATCAATGACAGGAATGGGAAATTTGTCTTTAATGGTGAGTTTTTTGAGGGTGTGGAAGTCAGTACACATGCGGAAAGAACCTTCTTTCTTAAGGACCATGACCACAGGAGAAGAGTAGGGGCTCGTACTAGGGAGGATAAAACCCGCGTTGAGCAATTCTTGAACAATTTTCTCAATTTCATTTTTTCAGGAAAAGGGATGACAATAGGGATGAATATTGGGAGGAAGGATTCTTGGGACAAGGGAAATGAACACCACGGGAAGGAGGGATTCCCTGGGGAGTGGAAAAAACCACTTGATGTTTAGAGATTATGGATTGGAGGTCCTACAGCACATAGAGTGTCTTAGTGGCTTGTATGGCATGGAGTTGGGAAATAATTCCAGAATGACCTTTTTTGAGCAGCTTTTCCATGCGATGGGAACTGATGATCTTTGGGAACTGGCGGTTATGCCTTGAAACTTATATTGTTGACCCTCCTGGTTGAATTGCATGGTTAATTCCTTAAAATATATGAGAATGGGACCCAAAGTCCTTAGCCATTATGCACCCAACACAATGTCACAGTCGCCCATGTCGATAGAAAACATATGATATTTCATGTGGTACTCACCAATTTGGAGACACACATTTTCACAATGCCCTCCACATTTCATGGACCCGCCATTAGCAATCATGATTTGAAAATTATTGACGACATTGATATAGCAATTAGTTTCTTAGGCAATGCGACGATGAATAAAATTATGGGTCCTTCCACTATCAACAATATTGATGACCTTCCTATTCTTAATGTAACCAATTAGCTTGATGGTTTGGGGAGAAGAGAAGCCAGTGGGAGAATTTAGGGAAATGACTGGTTCTACTTAGGGAGGGTCTGAGGGAGGGGTCATGTCAATGGGTCCAGGTGAAACAGACACAAGGGGAGCCTCAACATTGTCCTCCAAAACATCCTCCGAGATGGCCATAAAATTCTTTTGCTCCTTACACTTGTGCCCAAGAAAATATTTGTCATCACAATTATAACAAAGGCCTTTGAGTTGGCATTCAACCATTTCGGACCTGGTCAATTTATGTATCTTTAGTGGAGTAGAAGGAGTATTGGGAGTGATTGGTTTAGTGCGAGGAATAAAGGATGGTTTTCGGTTTTGAGAAGAGACAACCTATTGTGCTTCCTTAGCTCTTTTAGTAGCATCCACCCAACTCTGAGGCCAAGCCATGAGGACATGGGCACGAATGTCATCCTTGAGGCCAATGATAAAACATTCTCAGAAAAAAGCATCAGACATGCCCTCTGTATGAAAAGACAATCGCTCAAAAGTGGTTATAAAGTCTTCCACTGTGCTAGATTGTTTCAACTTTGTCAAACAACCTAAATGGTTGGTGTCAGTTTCAAAGAGTTCATAAAGCAGTACCACAAAGTGTGTCCAAGACACATACCCTTGGTGGGCATTTTTTCTCCATTTCCACCATTGCCAACATTCTTGATCTAGATGGAGAACACCATGCTGGAGTTTGGCCAACTCATCTGTAATGCCATACAAAGTGAAATAATGTTCCATTTGAGTTACCTAGCTAGTGGGATCTGGGCCATCAAATTTGGTCACATCCACATGAGGAAGGCGTAGGTCACACTGAAAGTGATGGGGCTGGAAATTATGGGAATGAGATGAAGTTTCACCTTCGGTTTACAAAGGTGGGTCAAATGAGGGAATATCTGCAGGGATATGCATCTTGGCATAGATCATGGTAGTGATGGATTCAAGCTGGGTAGAAAGGTCTTGTTTGAGGTCCTCTATTTTGGCATTGATGGAGGAATGTAGGTTTTTATTGATGGTGGCAATATTGGCATTGAGTTGTCTCACTTCTTGTTGGGTTTCAGTGAAATTTGAGTGCAAGGTATTGAAGCGAAATTCCAAGTCTTGGCTACGAGTGTGGGCCATGATGAAGAGGGAACACGAAAAGGGGCGGGTGGGACCACACAGAAAATGGGTTATGGGTGAAGTGTATTACAACGATTAGGTCGATGAGTTGAATCCAATGGGGTAAAGCCCAAATAAGGGTGTTGGAAGGGGATCGGGTCCACGAGAAAAAAAAATTGTTGAAAAATGATAGGGATGACTGTGATAAGGGTGAAGAGAGAAAAACAATGGGATAGGTCTCAAATAATGGTGCCAATAGGATCCAGATTTTTTTTTTTTACTCTTGCGGAGTTATACTTCGATGTGAAGAATATTGCAGTGATTAAATTCCCAAATGCTTAACAGGAAGAAATGTGTAGTAATTTTGCAACCTAAATGCAGGAGACACAGTTGCGTGGGAATAGATCTTGCCTGTTTTATTTTTGTTTTTGTCCCAAGGGTTAGGGTATTCAAGGTTTCTACAGACAAGGGTTTTCCTTGTGCTATAGATCTCGGATATATGTGTGGGGTCCAATAGTATTACTCGGCCCAATATCTCAGGGCACCAACTAAGGAGGCTAGATCATTCCCTTATACATACTACCCGACTACCCAGGTACTAGAGAGTATCTTCTCGAGTGTTGTTCTTGGTGGTACTATATTAGTCAGGTGGTTGATCGGTTTATCTATGGAGGGCTTCAGGAGATCTAGGCCAATATGTATACAGGTGTTGTCTGATGCACTACCACTCGAAGGGGTACCAATAGGGGTTACAAGGGTGGCCAACAGATGTGCACTTAAGTACCACTTGTATTTCAAGCATGTATGAATCCGCGATCATGGGTTTATGCATGTAATGACAAATCTCTAGAGATTAAAGACGTTGGAATACATCTCTACCCTGAAAAAAATTAACCCACAATTTTCTTCCAAGGAAGGTGCTCTGATACCACTTGTAATATTCTAGATATAAAATAGTATTCAGAACATAAACAATTAGCTAGAAATGGTAGATAAACAATGATATAACCAGAACAACAACACAATAATACAAAAATAATACCAGAATAACACCGAAAAGAGCACTTTGATTACTGAGAGCAATGTTCACTTGCCTCTTCGAGGGGGAAACCTCCATTAGAGGAGAGCTCTATTACAATAATATCTAAGACAAAACTTATCATACCCTCGACTCCTATTTATACTAAATATTTCTATCAAAAGAACAATCTAGAAGAAGATCTTTCTAGAAGTAGAAGCTTCTATTAGGTCTTCTTACATTTGACTTATTCTTCCTTATTGCTAGGCCTTATTAATATTGACCTTTATTACATGGAAATATATTATTCTACCTACTCGAGGGCTTAGGTCCCTAACAATTTGTTTCTTTTTGCAAGATATTTGGGATCAAGAGTGAGCCTTGTATCCCTTATACTCCTCAACAAAAGAGGATTGCAAAGTAAGAACATGAGCATTGTTGAAACTATATGATGCATGTTGGAGCAATTCGGTATGCCTTGTTTCCTTTGGGTGGAAGCTTACAATACTACTGTGCACATAATGAATAGGCATCTCATGAGTCATTAAGGGATGTCACACCTAACGAGGAATTTACTGTGGTAAAATATTTTATTTATCATTTTAGAGTGTTTGGTTCACCAACATATTCTTTTTTTTTTTATGTGTCTGGAGGAATCAACAACTAGTTGGGCACGTGCTCATGTTACGCGTGGCCGTGTTATCCAACCGCTACCACTATAACCTCTAGGTGTTCCCACGATGCCCCTTACGTGGAACACAAGGTAAGTTGGGGGGAATTGAACTCAAAACCTCATGGAACTTCATTTTCACAGCACTTGCCAATTAAGCTGCCCCCCCGGGGGTTGGTTCACCAACATATTCTTATATACCTTCTGATAGGAGAATAAATTTGAAGATATTGGAAAAGAGACATTTTGTTGGATATAGTGATCAGTCCAAAGCATATAGAATATTTTTTCCTGGCGAAATAAAAACTATATTATGTAGATATGTTATTTTTTATGAATCGGGTTTCAAAATGACATATAACACTCTTGGTGAGAAAGTGCAGTTGATTGTGATAGAATTCAATGATGAGTTAGATGCAAAAGGTAGTCATGATGTCATGACTAGTGACCTAAAACTATAATAATCAGATAATGTGAGTGTTGGAGACCACGAGGATCATCATGAAGCAGCTAGGGACAAACCAATGTGGATAAAGAAACTAGTAGATGGTTTGGGTTTGAAAGTTGATGACATGCCAAAAGTGTCTCTTCCTAGAAGATCTATATGAACTAAAACCCCAAAATAAGGTATGAATTTAATTTTGTTGCTTTGATGAGTAGTTTGGTTTATTTTGAACCTTGAACCTAATACATTTGATGAGGCTTCATGTTCTAGACAATGCGTTGAAGCCACACAAGAGGAATATGAAGGTATCATGAAAAATAATGTGCAGGATTTAGTTCCACTCGAATGAAAGAAAGTCATAGGTAGTATATGGATATTCAAGATAAATCATATTGTCGATGATTCCATCGAAAAACATAAGGCAAGATTTGTTGCAAAAGGTTTTATTCAATATCCTGACATTGACTATGATGATACCTTGCATCTATTTCTCAATATACTACCACTAGATCTGCACTTTCCTTGGTTGCATGTTTCAATTGGAGTCTTCACCAAATGGACATGAAAACAACATTACCGATTGGTGTTCTATAGGAAGAAGTCTACATATGACAACCACATGGGTTTGAAGTTGTTGGTAAAGAAGCTCTTGTGTGGATATTGAAGAAGGCCTTTTATGGTCTTAAGCAGGCTCCTTGTGCATGATATACTCAGATTGATGAGCGATTCCATAGAAAATGCTTAAAGAAGTCATCTCCCGATACTAACCTATATTTTTTTTTGGTGATGATTATAACATTCTAATTGTTGTTTTCTATGAATATGAACTCATTAATAAGGAATGATGATGAATTAATTCATTTGTTGAAGAATGAACTATGTCATGAATTTGAAATGAAGGGGGATCTGGGTCATATTCCGTATTGTCCTGGTTTGGACGTGTAATAGGACAAAAAGGCGTTGGCTAGTTATTCTATGGAATGGCTTTTTTCATCAGAATCCGACGATATAAATTTACACGAGTCACTATTTTTTGTTGTTCAAAAAACATTTCTGAATGCAGAAATGGACTCAACATGCTGAAAAACTCTCGGGGCACTTGGATTTTACAGAAATAATCACTCAAATCTACGAATCCAATAATTTATCGTCGGATTTCGAACAAATATCCCCGGAAAATATCTCTATTTCGTAGAATCTTTAGCCTACGATGGACAAAAATCATCTCATTTTGCATCCTTATACCTTAGAATTGGACCATCCTTCTATATTTAATGGTTTGACTAAGGGTAAACCAGGGATTAGTATGAATTCTTTGTTATTTTGATTCAATTTGTTGTAGATTTATTCCTTTCCATCCTTTGATGTCGTTAAAGAGCACTTAGAACCATATACACCGAAAACAATAAAAATATAATAACGTTGAAAACAACCGCATACCATACATGATGCATAATAAACCACAAACCTGACATCATATTGAAAGGTATTGTATGCATATGCGACATCACAGACAGAGATCTTATAATGTATATAAGATAACAAAAATTCCTTACATAATAAACCACAAACCAGACATCACACTGAAAGATATTGTATGTATATGCGATATAATGTTAAGAGATCAAGAAAAATGGTGGTATTGATTTTCAGATATTCAAATGGCGCCTCAACGTACATTGCCATTTACAATCTACACAACATTTCTTAAAATTTCCAAGCTTGCGGATTCATTCATCATCCTTCAGTTTTTTACATATACGTGCATTGCCACATTCTCATTGTTCTAGTTATCACTTATTCCTGACATAACAAAAAGTTGAACCCATCGATTGTCAAAAAAAAAAAGTGTTGAGTCATACGCTCTTGATATTTATTCTCCTTGACCAACATGAAAACTATCAAGTTGGACGTTGGAGTTCTATAATAATTAGACTTGGTTGTTGGAGGTCCTCTTTGTTAATCCTTTTATTCTTTCTTAATTCTTTGTTTTTGGTGGTAGCAAATGCAACAATTAACATCATTTCAAAGCGTGGAGGAGTTGGTGTTAGAATATTGTGCTCATTTCACCATAGACAATGTTACACCATTGTCACCCAACCATAGGCACAAACCCACCCCTGAGCACCTTAACCTTTGACAGAAACAATGATTCCGGGAAGCCTCACTAGAACCAAAAAATAAACCAGGGTAGTGCACATTCTCCAGAGGTAGCGCACAAGATAGAATACCAAAATAATGAACAAGGAATCACTGCACACATGTCGCTACTGCAGCTCCTCCTCAACACTTGTTTCTTGCTTCTGGATCATTGAGTGTGTGTACAAATGAGTTGGAGCGCCTCCTATTTATACTAATCTAGCCAGGTGAACAAGTGTCTCTTCAAGTAGAGTCGAGTTGTCCTTTTCTGCATATAATTCTTCAATATTACTTATTCTACATAGTCGACTTGTCTTCCAGGGTTTTCACACGTCTATTTAGGTTTTCTCTTGCTTCTGAAATATTCTATTCTAGTCAAAATTTTATCCATGGAGGTTAATACCTCCTGCAACTACCAAAAAATCAACACTCCCTCTTACCTAGGGAGGTATTTAACCATGATGTTTCCTTCTGGTCTTCATAGCCTGGCTTGCTATTCCATGATCCTCTCGTCATGGTTACGCAGACCATGATATTGGTAGCATCATTACGTCACACATGGATACACCCATATGGACTTGTCAATCTCGTTTAAGGGCCACAACCCACTAGAGAATACTACAACTACACCTCGTAGTGTGTCACCATCATCATACTGGGCTACACCCACATGATGTGCTCACCCACGGCTACACCCACATGATGTGCTCACCCATGGATACACCCATGTCATGAGTATCATCATTACTATCATGATTATCCATCCATCTCACATGGCATGTGCAAGACCTACATGGTCTTGCAAACCGGTAGCATCAACAAAGTTACATAGTCTATCTCATGATCACCCATATCATATTACAAGCAACACCATCACATCCATACAGGTTCTCGACTATGCCACTAGTGTACCAGAATGTCTCACTGGTGTAGCAAAAACTCAACATACCAGACCATCTCACTAGAGTAGCCTACAAATCAGCGTAAATCCTACAACTCAGCATGAAGCCTACAACTCGACACAAGGACTACAACTCGGCACAAAGCCTACAACTTGGAACAAAGTTTTCTTTTCTTCTGAGACAAGTATTCTTTCCAACCTAGAGAGTGTGTTGTTCCTTTGAATGTATTAGATCTAAGATATTTTTGGCTCTACGATTACTTCTTGGTCAACGATCCCTTCTCTTTCCAGAGATTTAGATCTGCAGTAGTTTCTTTCTATTGTTTCTTCTATTCCACGTTCATGTGCTTGGAAGCTCCAAAAATCAAACTCTTCATCCTTTGACACCTGCTCTTGAGTCTGAGGTTCCATAAGTTTTTCCTTTGTTCTTTGCAAGGATGACGTCAATCCTTGTCTTCCATGCTCTACTAAGAGACCATGCTTCTATTATGCCACTCTGATTTTATGGGGGAATTCATGACTGTCTTTGAATTTGACCTTGACCAATTTTTTACTTTGACCATTAAAACTTTGACTTTGACTAGTCAAACATTGACTTTGACCAAAAAATTCAATTTTGATTTTTTTTATGGCTGAGAGCACTAGGAGATGCACTGGGTTAGGGCGCACTAGGATATCCAAGAATTATGCCAAACGCTTCACTTAAAGTGCCTAAACAATCGGGTTAGGTTTTGTTGTTGCTGCAAGATCAGAAACCCTAACTGCAACTGCAATTGTGCTACAACGAGCTTGACAAAGAGTCGCAGATCTACCTTCCAGTGGTTCGACTGTTCTGAAGGTTGTGTGGGCCCATAACCTGTTAGAATATTATGCCCGTTTCACCATAGACAATGCTACACCATTGTCACCCAACCATAGGCACAAAGCCACGCCTGAGCACCTTAACCTTTGACAGAAAGAATGATTCCAAGAAGCCTCACTAGAACCAATAGATAAACCAGGGTAGCGCACCTTCTCTAGAGGTAGCGCAAAAGATAGAGCGCCAAAAGAATTAACAAGGAATTATTGCACACCTATAGTTGTTGCAGCTCCTCATCAACACTTGTGCCTTGCTTTTGGATGATCGAGTGTGTGTACAAATGAGCTAGAGCACCTCCAATTTACACTAATCTGGTCAGGTGAACAGGTGTCTCTTCAAGTAGGGTCAACATGTCCTTTTCTGCATATAATACTTCAATGTTATTTATTTTGTCGAGCCAACTTGTCTTCGAAGGTTTTCACACATCTCTTTAGGTTTCCTCTCACTTCCATAATATCCTATTCTAGTCAAAGGTTTATCCATGAAGGTTAATACCTCCTGCAACTACCAAAACATCAATACTTAAAAAGTTAAGGTCTCTGCTACAATTACCGCTATTATTGTTGCTACCGGAGTATAGCCAAAAGGAGACTACAAAGATGCAAAGAATGGCGGAGTGGTAATGGTGTAGAAAAGAATGAAGATTTGGCACTATGACCTTGACCATCACTCTGCCCTTGTTTACAAGTCTATAGCCTCCCTTTGGATGTCCTCCGATAATAGAAATAGTAGTGTTATTTGTAGCCAACATCTTAACGTTGACTCTCACTCCTCCACGCTTTGGAGCAGGCTTATCCGCTGCATTTGCAACCAACACCGCACCATGGTTTGCTGGTTCATTCTTTGCACTATTGTATCCCAGTCCATTCTTCGCTAAATTCATTGAGAACTTGTCTGATAACTCCCGATTCCATGACCTGCTACCGTATACGCTTGCTTCAGCCTTCCATCAGTAACACCAACATTCGTTGTGTTTCGAGCTCGATTCTTTTCTGCCATCATGACCTTGACCAATAACTCTGCCCTTGCTTGCAGCGTTATAGCCTCTGATTGACTGTCCTGGCAGGATTAAAAAAATTTGAATGAAAAAAAAAAATTAATTCTCTAAAATTCATCAGTAGTTCACCGAAAGTCTCGAATTGCAATGGATTCATTAGTATCTGTTGTGATACTGGCTTCAGCAAAAGCAGAAACAACAAAATTAGGTGGGGCTCTCCCGCGCTGGCTTCCATCTTCACCTTCCTTCCTTTTGATTGATTCTATAGGTTATCCCTATCTATATATCTATCGGACCGATACCTGCCTTACTCCTACCAGAATGGTAGCTATGACAAGAAAAGGAATAGGCTCCGGATCCAGAAATGAAACTATACAAAGGAATGTCCTTAGCTATCGTTGTGGTCCTCTCTTCGTATGCGGGGTCCATGAAAGGCAGAGTGATCTCATGGAGGAAGTCAGAACATTTCTGCAAAGTTTATGTCTCACATGAAAGCATGAGGCGCGCGCGCCCATGGTACAGATAACAACGCAAATTAAGGGAATCGAATTAAACCGGATAGTAAGCCTCACTAGTTGTACTGACGAATTTCCGTATTGTTTGAGGGTCCGTTCTACGCACCCAAGAACCAATTAAATTTCATGGTAAAACAGAATAGACAGAGCATGCAAATTTCGTGGTAAAAACAGAATCGATAGAGCATGCAAATTCCATGGTAAAACAGAATAGACGTATAATGAAGGGGAGCATGAGATATCCGAAACTAAGCACTGGTTGTGTGTATTCGTCTTAGTGGCTCAATATACATTATCAAATCTAATCGAATCATCACAACTCCACCCGGACAAGCATGGAAACATACCGTTTGAGTCAATTTCTAGTAGGAGTTACCAACAAATCCAGAGGATCTTTGCACTCTCCTCAATAGCACTGGAAAACAAGCCAAAAATAATGCAGTCTTTGCAGATACAGAAAATACAAAGATAAGAAATGTCTATTTATTACAGCATACAACTCTCTACATCTGGCCAATCAGCAACATGTTATTATACCCAGTTACAGTGGACAAGTTTTCTCCCTCGGGATGGTAGAGACTCTAATACTATGTCGACAAAAACAACGCTAGACACTTTCGACTGAATTTCAAAAGCTAGCAAAATTTTTTGTAACCCTTTCAATTTATTACAATGGTTTACGTTGATTCTCAATCTCAATATTGAGTTTGTCTAGAAGGTGGATTGGACAATGTTGCATCTAATGCATATCTAATAACAACATTAAAACTACCCAAACTAGTGATGAGTTCCATGGATATAAACTTCGAATTTAGCTGGCACTAAAATCCTTTCTTTCATGGCAGGTTGCGAGTTTGAACGGAAAACTAGCTGCTCTCTATGCTCATCTTGAGGGCTGTCACAGTGTAGCAGGGGCTATACTCGATGTTGATATTCCTCAGTATATAAATGGCAACCAATCTCATATCACATCTTCAATATCCAATAGAAACTATCCTTACGAACGATGTTCTTCGCCTTGGGGRGACCTGCAATCAATCCCATTCAAAAACATTGGAGTTAATAATTACCATCACGACGTGAGAGAAGAGGAKAGATCATATAGTTTCTCGTGGATGCAGGGGGGACTACAGCATAAGCTCCTTTAGTACCCTGTCAACAGCCGAACAAACCGATGTATCCCAGTTCACCTACAGTTTATCTGGACAGAAACACCCCAACAACTACCATGGATATCTGCAAGATTTGGCTTCCGCCCTTCTTATCCAAAAAAACGTTGACAGAGAAGGGCGGAAGCCAAATCTTGCAGATCATGCAAAAAATCTCAGCTAAGCTATGTAGTTGTTTGTAGGAAGTATTAGAAATTAGTACTGAAATTAGATCAATCTAGTGCATTGGAAGATCATGATGATATAGCACACCTTTTGACCAATGTTTTTCCATCAAGTTCAAAATTGTATTAGCCCCCGCTCTCTCTGTTAAGTAAAGAGTTATTTAGATTGTTTTGAGATTAATTACACTCCCATCGATATTAGACCTTAGGCTCGACAGGTTCAGGGAAAGGAATATCAATTGAATTGGCATAGGGAACTTAGACCTGTGAATCATTTGGTAAGAAAATTGATGGGATTGCATTTATAGAAAATGGATTGCATATATGATTTAGAAAATAATCCTTTCGTGTGAAAGGGGAATTTCCTTTTGAAATTCGGCCTTTATGTAAATGCAGGTTCCCAATTATTTATTATTTGGCTTCAGTCTATGCTATTTATATTTCACAATATGAATGGGTGGAAGAAGCATTGATAGAATGGAAGCAATATCAAGAAGTGTGCAAGATCATTCAACAAAAACAATAGGGCCCCGATGCATTAGATAAATTTGAATGGAAGAATTATATGTTATGGTATCATGATCACCTATATTATGTTATATTTCCCAAATCAAATAGATGGTCCTTACAAAATCAAAATTGCACACTTCTCTTATAGGACAACATTTAGAGTAGTGGAAAAATTAACACAAAATCAAGAAGGTTTTTTTGTGGGAAGGTCTTAAGACTTATGTTCAAAAATTTGTGTCTAAATGTGTGGTTTGCCAACAAAATAAGGTAGAGACAATAAATACGTCACGTTTTCTCTTTCTCATCCTTTTAAAGTAAGTACAGTAGTCGCAACATTCAAGGAAGCAATTCAAAAGCTACATGGAGTCCCCATTATTATTGTAAGTGACAAAGATCCAATTTTCACTAGAATTTTTTGGACTGAATTATTTTCTTGTTTGGGTAATCAATTGGCTCACAACTCATCTTACAATCCTCAATCTGATGGGAAATTTGAGATTGTTAATAAATTTCTAGAAGGATATCTTTGTTACTTTGTATCTGATAAACAAACATATTGGTTCAAGTGGTTTCCCTTAGCGGAATGGTGGTACAATAAATCCTTCCATACTTTACCAAAAATGTCCCCATTTCTGACACTTTATAGATATCATCCTCCATCCATCACATCGATTTTGAAAGGGACTACAAAGGTTCAGGAAGTGGAGGATTACATAGGGCACCAACAAGAGGTTATCAAAATATTGAAGGACAACTTGGGTATGGCACACAATAGGATGAAACAACAAGTAGATGAATGTCTCAGTGAAAATGAATTTGAAGTAGGGTATTGGGTGATTTTTGGGATACAACCATATAAACAAATGTCCCTCAAGCAACAAAAGAATGAAAATAAATTAACACCAAAATCGTATGGCCCCTACAAGGTGTTGCAAAGGATTAAAATTAAGGATTACAAATTGCAGTCGCCTCCATGTTCACATGTACATCTAGTATTCTATGTTTCTTTCTTAAAGAAGGTAATTGGTGACAAGATTCCAGTCCAAACTATTTTACCAAATATTAATTGAGAGTGGCAAATCATAGTATAACTAGAAACAATCATTGAAACAAGGATTAAGCAACTGTGAAATTGAGCAAGTATCAAACAACTCGTCAAATGGAAGAACCTACCAGTTTAAGAGGTGACATGGGAAGATGAATTCATGAAAAAACACATGTAGTCGGTCAATTTTTGAGGACAAGACTTGTTTGAAGGAGAGGATCATGTTAATCCCTAGAAAAATCCCCATGTTAAGTATAAAACCCCTTATTAATCCCTAGATATTGAATTATTACATTTCTAGTGTCATGTTTGTATGTAGGATATAACCCTTCAATGCACACTTCATCATAATTGTACCATTTGTCTCCTATATATACCAAGGATACCTAATCTTAGGATCATGTCATCTAATTGTGTACATTGAATATATTGTAAAAGGATGTTTCCCCATCGAAGTGGATTATTATTCATTGACTTTTTATCATTCTCAAGGTGTTGAATCATAAGATATCCATTGTCCAATTCTTCTTTTGAACAAATTGGCTTTACCCAAATTATACAAACAATGCCTCTTGGATGTATTTTCTACTATTGTTGTCTTTTCTTGTGGCAATAATTCAACCTCCACCAAGAAGGTCATCAAAATGTTCAATTTTTCTACCATTTAATCATATTGTTGCATCAATACTTCAACCAACTTTGTCATGCTTCTATACACTAGATCCCCTCAATTCTTAAACTAGTTGGGTAGTTAATCCAACCATTACATCCAATCTATGAAAATGTACTTCCCCATGCTCAAATATTATTTTCCTTATACATATTATTCATTCTATACAACTCTTCTAAATAAAGAAAATGATTTGCATCATTTCCTCAAACTATTAAGTAATTTCTAAAAATATTTTTCCAAGGCACTTGTTGCGCCTCTTTTGTTACCTAAATGAGCAAAACAGAGGTGCTTAGAAGCTTAGTTGGGTTAGCTAAGAAAGACAGCAGTGAAGGAAAGGGTTAGAAAAAGAAACATAAAAGACTAAGCTAAGAATTAAACTAGAAAATGAAAGAACAACTAAACTATTGAGCATAAGGACATAAGAACAAGAAACAAACAAGACTCATGTCACCAATGGAAAGGATTGTATTAGTGAAAAATAAAACACCGAGAAGAAATGGGACTTTGGGTCCCTTCTTCCTCCAAGGGAGAGCTCTTGGACCCCCACAATTTGAGCTCTTCTTACAACTTTGAAACTTGAAAGAAATGATGAAAGAATCCCAAACTAATTCACTCAAAAGGTGAGGTGGATTGCCCAAATGGAATGATGCTAGTATGCTCTTGATGAGAAAAGAGGATTCCCCAAGAGAATAGTAACAACATAACCTTGCAAATAAATTTCTTGAAAATGTAGTGCACCCATGGCCTTGTTTTATAGCACCACTTTGAGGTATTGTGCAACTAGCTTTTAGTGTGAAAAGGGGTTGTTTAGGGCATTTTTAGGTCTTTGACCAGCCACCCAGTCAGATCCAGTAGAGATTTGGATGTCAAATCAACTTGGAAGCTGAACCAGAAGTGGGTGGGAGGCCGACCAATCTCATAAATGCGCCATTCTCAGGTGTGTGTGGCTTTTAGTGACCACAGTCGCGCATTGTGTGCATTTGTTCTTTTCTTGCGTTTCTGGATGGCACATGTGCGCGCACGCCCTGTGTAGTCATAATGCACCTTGATTTTATAACTGGTTTTATAGTTTTGGACCTTTTGGAAATGATTTTTTGATAATTTTGGTCCATGGGTGAACTCATAGTTGTTTGAAGATGTTGGATTCCTGTAACCATTTGCGGATGAAATTTCAGTGATAACAGATGCCCCATGATGAATGAGGTTAGGAGCATACGTATAGCCAAAATTCATCAATGTTTCTTCTACTGAGAGTGTCGTTGTAAGAAAGAGCGATAGTGAGAGTATCGAGAGTGACCCATTGGAGGGACAAGGGAACCTGTAGGACCCAACCTTCCGTAAGGTATGTAAAATAAATTGTGTACAAATGAGGCGAGCATGCCCCATGCTTGTGTCATGTAACTCAAAAATAAAGGTGTTGTATAGTAATTGAAACTATGTGTTGATGTAGACAACTGTAGCGCCCTCGGGGGCGGTTGTGATAAAGGTAGAGGACAATTATAAGGAGGAACATACTCTAATCAGTAGGCAATGACACCTGTAAGAAGTATCACGGATTCTGTAGGCAGTGAAATCCCATCCAAGTTCAGAGGTCATCGGCAAAAACAACTGCAATAGTCGCAAAGTAAGACCCACCGTAACATGAGAAAGTGTTGAAGTCAAATGTTATGGGGGTCAACGACAGCAGGGAGCAATTATGGTTCTCCCTGTGCCATCCGAGACCTCTTATGGGAAAGGAAATGAGAGTCAAGATACTGTTGCCCTTCTGGAAACTGTGTTGATGTCGACAAAAAGGGGGACGTGACTCCAAGAAGCAAAGGGCTTCGTGAAATCTACTAGGTGAGGTTAAGAACTAAGGAGGTACATGGACGAAGTCAAGATGTGTGGAGACTCGAGATTGCCCTTGGTTGGGGGTATATGTGAAGTATAAGTGGCCGCAACCGTTCAACTAGGTCGAGTGTCAGGGGGACAACAAGACGTGGGATAAGTTGTGCCAGAGGCAGGACAAAGTGAACATACTCAGAGAGTAGAGGTAGCTGGCCTATGGGATACTCAGAGTATATGGAGGATGTCAATAGGAGTAGATGATAAGGAGTGCCCCAACCAAGGGCGACATGGGTTGCGTTTTCCAGGAAGGTTTCCAAAGGTGATGAAAAAAAGCTATGTAACATGCGGGAAATAATGACTTAATTACAAAAAGAATTAAAACATTTGTGGGGATAATAATGCAGATACAGAAACAGGTGCACCAGTGTAGGAGGGTTTGGCCTGGGGATGGCACAAGTTGGTGGGAAGAAAAAAAAAAAACAAGTGGAGGGTGGGGGCCCCGTAGGCTGGTTTCTATAGTAGGGTAACGTATGGAGGGAAAGCTGAGGATGGACAGACTGATGATGGGCGAAATGGATGGTAAATGATGCTGCGGGAGTGTAATCAAAATAATTCGTGAGGAAGTGCCCTGGGAGTCCATTGGGTAGGCTAGCAAAATGAGGAGAAGGAATATGTGGCTGATTCGCGACATGATGTAAGACTATCGGGACTCCCATTCCTAAAGGATTGAAAATAGCGTGAGTGTCAAAGTGCCAAGGGGTATATGAATGGGACAACTCATGTGGGGGAGAGTGCTACTGGGTGAAAGTACCCAAAATGCAATGGAGGTGGCGGTACTGCAGAGCCAGATATGGGGACCCTAAAGGCAAATTACAAAGGATGTGACTGGAGATGTAATTGAGATTTAGAGGGAATGATTACATGCTAGTGTTGATTATATACCTGAAGGGGTTGCGCTGGTGTATGATGACCAAGTACCTACACACATGAAAACCAAATACCCGACGTGAACAATATCTGAAGATAATCTAACATACAAGCATTTATTTGATAATTTTGAATATGAGCATGCATACCTACAAGGGGTATGGAAAAAATGGCTCCCCAGGGGCTAAGGATGAAAAGTGGCCCAGGGACTATCTTGATGTAGAGGATGGGGTACTGATCCTGTGGCTAAAGACAGATCAAAAAATGGAAACCCGGAGCTCCCGGAATGGGGTCTGGAAGTTTGGCAAAATGGACTATATATAGTTGTAGGGCCCACATTCCCACCTCATTTGTACTTACTTTCAAAGTGATTGGACCAGAGATATTCAGAGGAGATTTGGAGATTCTGGAAGAACAAGGCAGTCGATTCAGGATCAACGAGCTCCAGGTTAGTGGTCTGATCGTTCTGCAGAGAATTAGGTTTTCTATTTGTGGGTAAGGCCTATATGGAGGGTTGTACAGGGAGTTTTGTGGGTGTGGGCCCCCCAGTACGTGAGCGATCCGAAAGTATGCGTGCATGGGTGCGTTCTTGTTATTCGGATATCCGCACACGGGTGTGCCCTAAGCGGGGAAAAAGGCATGCATGGTATGCACGCCTGTTAGCTAAATAGTTGTGCATGGGTGCACGACTATGTAGTGGACAAGCGTGCCGTGATGCACACATGTGTTCGTGACAGGGGTGCATGAAGGCGCCTTTGTATGGCCGACAGATGCACATAGATGTGCTCCTGTGGGATGAACAAGCACTCATGTGTGCGCGCTTGTGGGGTGAACAGGCGCACATATGTGCGTGCCTGTGGGTGAACAGGCGCGCATATGTGCATGCGTGTGGGTTTAAACAACCATGCCTTTGGGTCAAGGCTAATGGGTGCAAAACTCATCTTTTTTGGATATTTTAATGTGTTTATGTTCGATATGGATGATCTAGGACTGGATTATGTGGTTGCAGGTGATCACTGGGACGATGTCGGTTCATTGGTGAGAGAGGGATTAGTCGTAGCTTAGGGAGGTCATGGCTATTGAGGAGCCAACGGTTCGTGCCACTTTGGCAGCTTGTGGGTTGCTGAAGTTCTTTGAGTGCCCCTTGATACAGGCCCAGGAGTACCTCCTATAGTTTTTGATCCAGATGTGGAGTCCAGATCTTCATTGTTTTATGGTGTGGGGTGAGTAGTTAGCCTTCACTGCGGTGGAGGATGTGTATTTTTTGACTAGGCTCCCTTTTCAGGGAACTCCCTTACCAGCGGAGCCCGTATTATCTGGGGACGGGTAGTTGGCTACCATAGGCTAAAGGTATTGTTCGAGAGCTGACTTTATGTCGGGCTCCGTGGTGAGTATCGGGGCTATGGATGCTTTGGTTCATCACTGTGTAGCACCGATGGTTGTGAGGGTTTATGGGTCCCTTGCGACTCAGCGAATCAGTGGTGTTCAGCTAAGGATTATGGGGAGGGAATTGGTAGGAGAGCATTTTTCCTGGGGCTTGATGCTGCATGCCAAGATGGTAGGGCATCTCAACAGGTGTCAGGTTGCGGACTGAGGGGACTTTGCCTTTGGGTCCATCTTGGTGGCATGGTTTTTGGAGAGGGTGTCGATGTTGCACCCTAGAGTTTTATTGGGCACACCGGTGTGCGAGAGCCACGATTGATGCGGTGGTCGTGGATTTTGATTCCCCATGGTGGTGGGGAGGGTGGCCATTTTTTCACGACAGAGGCTGCACAGGTGTGGCGGCAGATGCCGCAGATCCTACTACAGTATCTGTAGTGTGGGGTGGACTTCCGGGGTGATCTAGATATGGTTTTACCACCAGGAGAGGTGTTCAACCATCGATGTATGATGTGATGTTTTATGTTTTTATATTTCGATAGTATAACATGTGTATTATGTATAGATGGATGTTGATGCTATCTTTTTCTTGTTTGTATGTGCAGATGTGGGACCTCGCGGGTGTGAGGTTGAATGGGTTAGAGCGTCGGCTTGTCAGGGGCCAATGAGGCCTCTACAGGGGGAGCCGTGGGCTGGAGAGAGATGATGGCGCGAGGATGTTGAGGCGAGACCAGCTGGCGATGAGAGAGCGGCTAGGAGATGCCATTTTGACGACCCTGGTGGAGAGCCATCGCATGCTCCTCCGACCGAGGCCGGGGGAGATTTTGAGGATATTTGTCGCCACTTGGAGGCGGTGCTACAGGGTGTGCCTGAGGGCATGTGGTTGCGCATCCAAGATGAGGGCGTCCTGGAGCAGTGTGTGGGAGTTCCGCTGATGTGGTGGACCGTGGTTCGGCGAGCACTAGTAGCAGGTGCTGCGATGATCGGGTGGTTACCTCTAGGTTTGGAGGGACCGATAGTGGGTGGGGCACCACCACCTAAGGGAGGGATAGGAGGTGGTGCTCTAGAGGCACCATGAGTTTCTCTCTGTGTATGTTTTTGTATATTATATAGGCTGGTGAGCCCGTTTCGTGTGGAGACACTAGTTTTGTATCGAAGTGCTTCACTTGCCTGCAGATTTTGTATACGATGTATTCTATGTGTATGTAAAACTTTTGTTGGTACTGTTGAATGTCATTTATATATATATATATATATATATATATATATGGATATACATTTTTTGGGGGGGGTCTTTGTGATGTTCACATGTGTGTGAGAATTGTTTAATGTTATGTATGATGTCTAATCTATATGCTATGATAGACTGTTGATGGTTTATGTGTGTGTAAAGGTGTCTTGATGTGATATATGCCAATCGAGTATAATGTTAGCTAGGTTATCTGTAATTTGATTAAATTGTCTTGGAATATGTGTAAATGTAATGAAATCAAAATGTCGAGATAAAATTCTAACTTGCAGGTATTTGCGAAAAAGGTAAGGATCACGGACACAGTACACATTGTTGAGTTGGAGGACAACTAGTTGGGAGTCAAGTAAGATGCTAAGGTGACGAATACGATGATGGCTGGCATCAGTGAGGAGGCCAATGACGACAGTGTACTCGGCTTGGTTGTTGGTTGTTGAACCCAAACATATGTCGCTAGAGTGGAGCAATTCATGTGAGGGGGAATAGAGGGCCCAAGCTGCCGAAGTGAGATTTTGTGTCCAACGGCTGGCACCGTTAGCGTAACCGATGTGGTGGGCCAGTGGAGGAAGCATCTGTCAATAACACAAATGATATTTTAGACGTGAGGTATGGAAAAAAGATTAAAAACACTAAAAAAGAAATAACCTAATGTAGAATGTCTACGCTTAGGCGTAAAATTTCTTTAAGTATAACTCGTTGACGGGTTCTTTGAGAGAGAGGCCCTCAGGGGAAGCCACGATGTATGCGCCTTTGGTGAGGCAATGTTGGATAATGTAGGGGCCATGCCACAGTGACTCGAATTTTCCATGATTGAGGGTATCGTGAGTGATATCATAATCAAGGACGAGGTCACCTTCATGAAATGAGCGAAGGTTGACATGGTGATCAAAGGTGGCCTTTGACTGTTTTTTGGCTGCCTCATTGTTCTGTAATGAAGATCAGTGATCTTCGTCTAGGGACTCTAAGTTCAGCAAATGCTTCTCCATTGGAGCAGTGTCGGGTAATAGCTCAATTGCAGTGTGTAAGGTGGGAATTTCGCACTCGATAGGAAGAGTGGCCTCGACCCCGTGGACTAGATGAAATGGTGTGAAACCAGTGGTCATTTTCATAGCCATATGATAAGCCCATAGCGTGGAAAATAACATATGATGCCAATTGGTCTTATGTTTTTTAACCATGCACTGTAACATGGTATTGAGGACCTTGTTAACTGTTTCGACCTGTCCATTGGACTGAGGGTATTATGGTGAGGTGAACTCATGGGAGAATCCTAACCGGGATGAGAGTTCGACGAAAATATCATTCTCGAAATGTTTCTCATGATTAGAGACTAGTTGGAGTGGTACTCCAAAGCAGGATATGACGTGATTAAAGAAAAAACGGGTTGCAGTGTCAGCGATGTTGTTTAAGGTAGGCATGGCTTCATCCCACTTTGTGAAGTAATCGAATGCGACAATGATGTATTTGTGTATGTTGCTTGATGGGGGGTTACAAGCCATGAAGTCGATGCCCCATTTACAAAAGGGGCCTGTAATAATGACTGGGTGGATAAAAGCAGGTGGTGCTCGTGATTTGTTGGAGTAAAGCTGACATTTATCGCATCACTTCACGGCATGGATGCAATTGTGAAACAATGTAGGCCTAAAATTACCTGCGCGGATGATTTTCTGAGCAGTGGACATCTCCAAGAGATGGCCCCCGCACGCACCGCTATGGCAGTCGTTTAAGACTCTATCGGCCTCGTCAATAGTCAAGCATCGACGGAGTATGGTGTCGACCCCTCGTCGATATAAGATATCTCTGATGAGGACATAGCGAGGGGCTTGGTGGCGAATCTGGTGACGATCATCTCGTGAGAGGTGGTTACCGAAATTTTGGTTTTAGAGGTAAACAAGGAGGTCGTCGTACCAAGGGTTATCCGAAGTGATGTAAAAGAGGTGTTCATCAACGAAATTGGTATTGATGGGGGCACTGGTGGTATCGGATGGGGAAGGTTGTGACAAGTTCAGCGAGAACGAGAGATTTCTTGCTCTTGGGTGTTGAAAATTCGAGATCGTACTCCTGAAGGATAATGATCCATCGGGAAAATTTGCCATTAATTTTCCGAAAACTGAGCAAGTATTGCATGGGGTTGGAATCTGCTATGACATTGGTTGTGCGAAGCAGAATGTAATGGCACAGTTTCTAGACTGCGAGGACGACTGCAAGGGATATTTTATCTTCATGATTATACTTCAAGGGTGGCCCTGAGAGGTTTTTACTAATGTAGTAAATAACATGCTCACGATCTTCATTGTCGATTTGAATGAGAACTCCTACTACTGAGACAGCTGATGCTGATATGTAGAGGATATAGTCGCGATTATAGTCGGGTGAACTAATTAAGGGGGCGTTGGAGAGTGCCATTTTAAGATCGTCGAATTCTTTTTGGGCATGTTCATCCCAGTGGAATGGGATGTCGTGGCATAGTAAGCGAAGGAAACCATGTGCTTGAGTGACATAGTCTGGGACAAATCGCCTTAAAAAGTTAGCTTTTCCTTGTAGGCCTTGGAGTTGGCTTAAATTCTGGGAAGGTGGAATTTTTGTGATGGCCTAGACTTTGAGGGGATCCACGGTAATACCACTTTGGGAAATAATGAATCCAAGGAGGCACCTAGCAGTGACGTAGAACACACACTTGAGGGGGTTCAAGCGAATGTTGTATTGATGGCACCGTTGGAAGATGATCCGTAAATCATCAAGATACTGGGTGCATTTTTTGGATTGAGCTGTGAGGTCGTCCAAGTATGCGAGTATGATATGAGCTAGATCATGAAAAATGTATGTCGTAGCCCGTTGGAAAGTTGCGCCAGTGTTTTTTAGGCCAAAAGGCATGACACAATATGCAAAAGTACCCCAAGAGGTAGTGAATGCGGTTTTGTATTGATCGGCTGGGTGGATTTGGATTTGGTTATAGCCAGAGAAATCGTCCATGAAGGATAAAGCCTCATGGCCTGCGCGGTCATCGATAATTTGATCGATGAAAGGCGTTGGAAAGTTGTCTTTGGGATAGGCGTGATTGAGATCGCAAAATTTCGTGCATACCCGGATAGTGCCCTATTTTTTGTTAATGGGTACAGGGTTGGAAACCCATGAGGTATAGGAAATGGGGTAGATGAACCCAACCACGTGTAATTTTTCAATCTCAGCTTTGATAGCCGTGGCTTTGGACAGGTGTAGCGGTCGTTGTTTTTGGTGAACCGGTGTGATATCAGGTCAGGTGTCTATGCAATGTTCGACAATAGAGGGATCAAGGCTAGGCATCTCTGTGTATGACAAGGAAAAAATATCTGGGTATTCTTGGAAGAGGGATTTATAGGTAGTGATTTCTTGAGGAGTGCATGCGGTGCCAATGGTGATTTCCTCGATGACTCCATTTTTTATAGAAATATCGATTTTGATGGTGGGGGAAATGTTGGCCATATTTCCTTCTTCAAAAGCATCAGGGGCAGGGATGGGGTTGTTGAACCAGTCAATATGCCTTGATGGGATAAAATCCTTGGTTTCAACTACGTATATGGGGTGCTCGTTAGGAGGCGTGAAGGCTTCGTATGAAAATAAGAGCGCTCTGTGGTGTAGCGCATCCCATGGGTAGTCGGGGGTGGTTAATTCCTTGAGTATGTCCTCATCACAGTAGAATTGTCGGGAATACAAGGGATCAAAAAGAGTGATATCGGTGACTGTCACCATGTGATTGGCCTCTGGTGATGAAGAAGTAGGGAGAATGACACAATGAGATTGCGATGGTTTGCTCGACATAAATCAAATATTGAGATACTGAGGATTATTAGTGGTAGTTGGTCGTAAAATTTCCATGGGGATTTGGGGGTAAAACTTCGTATAAGTCATCCAAGAACCATGGAGGAATAGGGAGTGCTTCTAGCTGAAGATAAATAATGTGAAGAATCTCCAGTGATGGGGTAAGGTTAATCCTCGATTCTATACGGGGTGAAGGGGTTTGAATCAGGGTCATTTGGCATTGCCTGTATTCAATGATCATAGGACACTGATATGTAAAATGACCTAAGGATTCGCATAGAGAGCAAGGGCATCTCATACGTTCGTTGACTGAATTTTTGACATAATGGATATCAGTGATGTTTGGTGGAGATGATGTAGTTGGACTGGGTTCGTGATGGAAGCTTTGGCGTACTACTACTAATGTCTGTCAGAATTGAGGTAGCGTCGGGCAATGGTGTGTATAATGGCCATATTATGAACATATGGTGCAAGCGAATTTGGTTCACAACCCTTTGCTACTTAAGTTAGGGGAGGTAGTGACAGTACCTTCTAAAGTGACGAACGATGATGGTGTTTGATTGAGTTGAATTAGGTTACGTAACTCGGGTAGAGATGGGCATTTGTTGGTTGGGTGTCCATATTTCTCACATAGCGCACAAGGAGGTTGGATGCATGGGGGAAGTGGAGCGGTGGGCTCCTTCTTCTTTCGCCTGCCCCCGACTGTGGAAATGAGGTTAGTGAGTGGGGGTGTAGAGGGTATGGTGGGAGTGATTATGGGAATCTGCATTGGGATTCCTTCTGTTTGGGGGGGAAGGGATGGTTGAGGAACCATCTCTGGTGGATGTAAATACCAAACTGGGATTGCCAGCACCATATTAGGGAGGGTAAGCGTTGCGGCTACTTGGAAATATTGTACACCTGGTGGAGGGTAAAAGAAGGGGATTTGAGTAATGTCTTGGGGAACTGTCTCCCAAACTGGGATATGGCCTTGGGGTGAGGTGAAATCGTGCACTAGTGGAGTCGACGAGTTCACAGGAGACTCATGAGGGAGGGGCTCTACAACTAGTGGGACGCTAGATATGTGAGAAGCCTCCCTGGGAGGAAGGGTATCCTCAATGTCAGCTCCTTTGGATGATACGACACATACCTGATTGGAAGGATGAAGGAGCGGTGGTGCACCATGGTAAGTTCCTAACAATGATGGGTCTTTGAAAATTATGGGTCCCATTTCGATGAGTGGGTATGCTTTAGGATTAGTGTGGACGAGGGGGAGAATGTTATCAATGTTGGCAGACGGGTTAGGCTCATAATATGAAACTTGGTCAATTGTAATGATCTTCTCGTTATGGGGGAACATCATGGCTCGAAAGACGGAAGAGGCAACTGCCTTCATAGCGTACATGTAGCTACAACTGAACAAGATATTGTAATCGAGTGGGGTGTTGATAACTTCAATGTCAATGAGAATGGTCTTGCCCCCGAGTTCTACAGGGACATTTTGGAAGAGCCCTTCAGGAGAAGATGGTCATCCGTCATAAGCTCTTAAGGTAATGGCAGATGGTATGAGTTTGGGGGAACCAAGTTTCTACCATATAGACTTGGACATGATGCATGTGGATGCGCCTTCATCGATGATGCACCGATGAACTGTAATGTTCTGAATTTTAATAGGGATTTGAAAAGCGATGAGAGCGGGAAAGTGAGGTTCTCCATTGTCGAGATCAAATGTGATGAGTTGGGTATCCACGTGGTCGACTGCCCCCAAGGAGGAAAGTAATGACTTTCGCTGAGTGGGACAAGTTTGAAGTACTTCTAAGACTGACATGGAAGCCAGGGACTATTCTAAGTCATCGACCAGACTGTAATTATGAGCCACCCTAGCTTGCAGGTTGTGGACATTCCTGCGCAATGGGATGCGAGGGATGTGAAGAGGTGTTTCCATGTTAGGGAGAGGAATCACCAATGGGGGTCCCGTTGGTGCTGGGATTATTTCTAGGGGAATGGGAGGAGACTTAGTGGGTGCTCGGTATTGATGACTATGTGTCTGTAGAAGGACTTCTTCCTCATTAGTGAGGAGGATAGTATGATCTGCATGATTGTTCGGGTTGAGATATTGTCCCGACTGTGGCGAGGTGGGATGCATGTCTTGTTGGGTGTTCATCACACCCTGGTGTGGAATGGGGTTTTGAAGCACGGTTGGGGGTGGTTGTTGCATGTATTGTTGTGGGACCTGCTGAGGGGTAGGCAGTGTTGGAAGATGTGGTCCATTTCCTGAGTCTTTCATCCATTTAAAATAAGCTATTTGGGGGCAATGATGAGTATAATGACAAAAATCACCGCAAAGGGCACAAGGGAAGTTGGTTCAAAGATTATTGTTATTTTTCCCTTGACACCTATTGTTATTTCTCCGATGGGGGTTCTGATTCCCTTGGTTCTGGTTGCCCCCAGTAGGTTGGTTCTGTTGGGGGTGATTCCCGCCTTGACCTAGGTTGTTATTGTTCCGATTTTTTCCTTTCTTTTTGGCATTATTCTACTGATGGGTCAGATTTGTCGTATTCAGCAGTTCAAAATTTTGATATTGCTGAATGGGAGAGGGTTGAACAAAATTTACCCCAGCGTGAGGGTGTCCTTATGGTCGAGCCATGGGCGATGGAGGACCAAGAAATGGAAAGTACGGATTCTGTGGGGGTAATGATTCGTAAGGTACATAGGAAGACGTGGTGATTTCACTAGTACTCAGAGTATAAGCTAAGGTAGAGGGAGTACCAGAACTTATTTGGATAGGTGGGCATGTTGTGGGTGTCAGCGGTGGCCCACTGATGGGTGGAGGAAGGGAAACAGGGTATGGTTGTTGATAAGGGGGTGCGATATAATAAGGGGTTCCTCCATATGTCAGCGGATATTGAGGTGTGCCATACATTGGTGGTTGTTGGGGTTGTGGATTGTGGTGCATGGTGTTACCAATCAATCCATCTGCTGAGTGAGACATCCTGGGTTTATCGTGGCCAAATGGCATGGGTTTTGGGAGATCAGAAAGTACTGTGTACAAGCACCCTGATTGTGAATATATGAGGTCGTATTGTTGAGCCTTACTGATGGCTTCTTCTTCTAATTGAGGGAAGGTGGAAGCCGCATCTTTACCGAGGAGAGAGACAAGTGATCTGAGAAACCAATCAAGACATTGTTGTTTGGTGGTTTTTGCTTTGCACAAACTATGTCGTCGACGCCACTCGTGAATGTGATCAGTGATATGTGTGGCTGAGGTTTGTTTAAAATTAGAGAGTAGTTCAAGACCATTTTCATGGCGGATTGGTAATTGGAAGAAGGTAAAAAATGCTTTGGCCAAGGACTCAAAAGTTGCATGGGATCCCCATTTTTCGTTTACATACCATTTGGCTGATGGGCTAGTGAGTGTGCATTGAAATAATCATAGTCGGATGGAATCATCCATAATGCTATTGGAAGAGCACCATAAGTGGAAAGTCATGACATGGTTTCCAGGGTCATCTCCTGCCTTTCCTTCAAACTTGGGGATATCTGAAGGTCATTTGGTAGGCATTGTAGGCCATGTGGGGTCATGCAATATAGGATCATTTGTGAGTTTTATTCAATCTGTTATGTTGAGAGAGGCCAAGTATGGCATCTGTAGTGGTGGCAGAGGATTAGTTCCAGCCATGGTGTGAGTGGTTTGTGAACCTGACCCTTGGGGGGGACTAGGTGGGTTTGTACTTCCCCCTTGAGAGGAAGTTGGCCCCCCACTTTCGTGTAAAGGAGAGCGAGTGGATGGTGGACCTTGGGAATTGGACCCAAGTAAGGTGGAACCAAGCAAAGTTGATCCTAAGATAGTGGCGCTCACAGGAGTGTGAGAAGGTGGAGCCGATAAGTTGGCAAGACTAGTAACTCCCCCTAGAATAGGAGGGAGGTTTAGCAAGTGTCTGGAACAATGGGGGTTCTGTGGGTCCCCTATGATGTCTGACTAGCTGAGTGGATGTGTGTGAATGGTGGTGAGAGTAATAAATAGACAAGAGCCTTTGTTGCAATTCTTTGAACTTTACACAATATATATATCTAAATCAAATGTAATCATAAGTGCATCATACATAAAGTGTTTTGATAAAGACGCATATATGTGGATAAGTGGATTTTTTCCACGTGGGGAAATAAAGAGAACAAATGCTCGTGTCTTAAAAGATGTAACGTCCTTCCTCTCAAAATATCACTGGACCTTCCAATAGCACTCGATAGTGGGGTCTGAAGCCACCGGAAGAGACACTAGTGAAGACTGAAGAGATCAGTTATAATGAGGGGTAGAGGGGGCATATCCCGAAAAAACTGGTGATATTTACCAATAGCCACACAAAATCCGATCAAGGTGCAATTGCAGCCCACAATTGCCACCTAGGTAGATGTCCTAAAATTTGGTCACTAGGTACCTTGGTCAAAGTGTGGCATTTAGATTTTTGGCCTAAGAAATGGGTCACGGGCTGGATCCTGTCCAAGAGGTGGGTGCCTCAAGGGGGGATGCACAGAACAACCGGACCTTAGCCTTCAACCCTTCACAGGTATCTCCCTACCTTATGGTGTTAGGAACACTTGACTTGGAGGATTTACAATTCCCTATTTGACAACTTCTATTGTTTTGACAATGGGAGAACCAGATAACAGGGAGTTATTTGGATGCCTATCCCCAAAATCCTACCTAAACTAAAAGATTTCTTTTGGCACCTCCTATGGAGGAAAACTTAGTGAGTTTTTAGAAAAAATTTAGATGTAATTGTTTGAGAAATTGGGGGTGTGAGCCAATCTCGTTGAAATTAAATGAGAGTGGATAGTTTCATCAAGAAAAGGGTGGGGTGTTTCAGAATCCCATTGGAGGAAAGTTACTTTGACCTCCACGTTTCAAGATGAAAACTATGTGAGTGATAAGTGACTTTTGTGTGTGAATGAGTGAAAGTGTACCAATATTTTAATGAATTAGGTGTCACCTTACTGCATGTGGACTTCACTTGGTCCTTACAAGTGTTGATTACCTAATTAACTAAATGCCTTTGGTACAACCTTGCATAATTCAAAAGCCCCTAGGAAGCTAGCATGTGGACATGTGGGTCCGTTACTATTCCTTTAACTCCCCATTGTGATTTAATCTAAGAAAGCTTTGAAACTATCCTAGATTGTGATCATGTGGGCATGTATGGGCCCATTACAAAAAACCTTTAAACTTCCCTAGTGATTTAATCTAAGAAAGTAAATTTCAACACTATCATATCTTTGTAGCATGTGGGCATGTATAGGCCTGTTACAATCTTGAGATGTGTTTGAAAAATAAACTAAGAGGAATCCCAAGGGGGATGTTGTGCTCTCCTAAAGGTTTTAGTCTTTTTAAGGGAGATGAAATTGTCCTACAACCTTTTTCTGATTCTCAAGGTCGCTTTGAAGTGTGAGAGAAGAGCATACTAAACGATTGTTATCCAACTTCTGGTCCCAATGCAAGTTTTATGTGATTACAAATGATTTCAACTTATAATCTTTAGTCAAAGAAAGCCATCCATGTGGCAAAATGAAAGAAAAAGATTAAATCATTTTAAACCCCCTAACTGCCTGTGTGTTTTTGACTAATCCCTTTATATGGAGAGGGAACTAAGTGTGGTGAAAATTACAACATGCATGAAATCATTTTTAAGAAGGCTAGGGGGCTTCCCCAAATCAAAAAAATTCTTACAATGTGTATTTTTCTGCACAGGTGCACGGGTCTCAAACTAGACATAGGCGCACTAAGCGCCAATGCACAAACCAAAAAAGACTTTTGGGCGCATGTGCACGGAGGGCATTGAAAAACACAGTAATTTTGGTGCACATGCGCATGATGCGCGACTGTGGGCCAATAAACCCACGCACACCTGTCACATGGCCGTGAAGAAAATTTCGAATGGAATTCTCTCAATTCAACTTCGAATTGGATGTTTTGCAGGTCGGCTTGGGCCAGTTAAGGTACCTGCAGGTTAAATAAACCAAAAGAAGAGCTAGAAAAACCCAAATGGGTAGGAAATTGATACCTCTCCCTAGTGGAGTCGCCAATCTATTACGCCTCTTTTGTCACCTAAATGAGAAAAATAGAGGTGCTGACAAGCTTAGTTGGGTTAGCTAAGCAAGACATCAGTGAAGGAAAGGGTTAGAAAAAGAAACATAAAAGACTAAGCTAAGAATTAAACTAGAAAAGGAAAGAACAACTAAACTATTGAGCATAAGGACATAAGAATAAGAAACAAACAAGACTCATGTCACCAATGGAAAGGATTGTATTAGTGAAAAAGAAAACACCGAGAAGAAAGGGGACTTTGGGTCCCTTCTTCCTCCAAGGGAGGGCTCTTGGACCCCCACAATTTGAGCTCTTCTTACAACTTTGAAACTTGAAAGAAATGGTGAAAGAATCCCAAGATAATCCACTCAAAAGGTGAGGTGGATTACCCAAATGGAATGATGCTAGTATGCTCTTGATGAGAAAAGAGGATTCGCCAAGAGAATAGTAGCATAATAACCTTGCAAATGAATTCCTTGAAAATGTAGTGCACCCATGGCCTTGTTTTATAGCACCAGTTTGAGGTATTGTGCAACCATCTTTTAGTGTGAAAAGGGGTTGTTTAGGGAATTTTTAGGTCTTTGACTAGCCGCCCAGTCGGATCCAACCGAGATTTGGATGTCAAATCAACTTGGAAACTGAACCAGAAGTGGGTGGGAGGCCAACCAATCTCATAAATGTGTCGTTCTCAGGTGTGTGAGGCTTTTAGCGAACACAGTCGCGCATCATGTGCATGTATGCTTTTCTTGCGTTTCTGGATGGTGCATGTGCATGCATGCCCTGTGTAGTCATAGCGCACCTTGATTTTATAACTGGTTGTATAGTTTTGGACCTTTTGGAAATGTTTTTTTGGTAAGTTTGGTCCATGGGTGAACTCATAGTTGTTTGAAGATGTTGGATTCCTGTAACCATTTGCGGATGAAATTTTAGTGATAACAACACCTTTCCCATAGGTTTACTAAGATCCATTATCTATGCCCTAGACAAAGATCCTTCCCACTTTGTATTAATGAGAACACAATGGCATACAACTACCAAGGCCACTACTAACATCTATACCAACAACCTATCGAAAATACACTAATTCAAATGGAGAGTTTGGAAGACCACCATACATTTGTTTTCAAATACATCAAAAAAGGCACATTCAAACAAATTCTTCCATCACCATCTTCCAACAATCCTTTTATTTATAGTTCATGTTTCCAACCATATTTCCCAAGTGCACCTAGGGAGGGTTCAACCTCTTCATTGGTCCTCCCATATCAACATCATTGCTCCTCAACCTTTTCATCTTGGTTTGTTTTCAAATCTATCCCATATAGGTCAAATTCTTCGCTAGATTCCTTGTTCAAATATTCTACTACCTCCATTTATCCACTTATAACTAGAATGTATTTATTGTCTAAGAAAACAACCATCATTCTAGATAGTATTTTCACTATGGAGTCCACTATGACTTCAATCCTAGTGAGCCCTTGTTACAATACCTTCACTAAAATGTTGTCCATCAAAGGTTGCATAAGAATTTATCTTGATGTCTCACATATAGATTATCCATAAATTCCAAATCCTCCAAGTTCTCTACAACAAGGTTTTTCATCCCCTTTACAGGTTGTAAAAACCATGCTCAAGAAAGTCATTCTTCCAATGTCTTCATGTCACTTCCTTATTGTAGGGATGACACATGGATAATAAAGCCTAGTGAGTCTTTGTTACAAAACCTTCATTGAATTGTTGTCCATCAAAGGTTGCATAAGGATTTCTCTTGATATCTCACGTATAGATTATCCATCAATTTCAATTCCTCCAATTTCTCTACTACAAGGTTTCTGATCCCCTTTACAGATTGTAAAAACCATGCTCAAGGAAGTCATTCTTCCAATGTCTTCATGTTGCTTCCTTATTGTAGGGATGACACATGGATCTTCAAGTCTAGTGAGTTATTGTTACAAAACCTTCACTGAATTGTTGTCCATCAATGGTTGCATAAGACTTTCTCTTGATTTATCACATATATATTATCCATCAATTTCAATTCCTCCAATTTCTCTACTACAACGTTTCTCATCCCCTTTACAGGTTGTAAAAACCATGCTCAAGGAAGTCATTCTGTCAATGTATTCATGGTGCTTCCTTATTGTAGGGATGCCACATGGATCTTCAAGCCTAGTGAGTTATTGTTACAAAACCTTCATTGAATTGTTGTCCATCAGCGGTTGCATAAGAATTTATCTTTATGTCTCACATATAGATTATCCATCAACTCCAATTCCTCCAAGTTCTCTACTATAAGGTTTCTCATCCCATTTACAGGTTGTAAAAACCATGCTCTTGAAGGAATTCATTCTTCCAATGTCTTCATGTCGCTTCCTTATTGTAGGGATGAAACATGGATCTTGTCCTAAAAGGATGACCAAACAATCTAAGTGAGCCACAAGCACTGTCTTTGCCTTCCTTGGGAATTCTTTCCCTCATAATCATCCATAGGAACAATGGAGAAACTTGCAATTCCACTCTAATATATAATCTTCAATGTGAATCCATTTGTGATTTCATCAACCTTTTCCAATTTTAAGTTCATTCAATTGAAGGAAGTCTATATGTTGTTAGGATATTTAGACACTTAGGAGTTAGTTAAGATCTACTTGGTCTAATATGTCGTTAGGTAAAAGTGTGTTTCTTTAGTATGCATTAGTATGCATTTGTAGTTAGGAAATTCGACGTTCACGATATGTTCCCGACATAGAGTGATCCGATGGTTCATATTCTCCTCGATCTTAACGGCCATTGATCTGTGGCTTAACACCCGATTGGTCCATGATCTCTATTTAAAGAGCATGGAGGGTCATTTTCCGATGATCGATTGTGAGAAACTCTCTTGTAAAATCTCTCTGTAATCT
>ML780466.1:1398144-1431323 GCA_009831015.1 Picea engelmannii
TCCTATCCCAAGTTGTTCTTAAGGGGGGATGTTAGGATATTTAGACACTTAGGAGTTAGTTAAGATCTACTTGGTCTAATATGTCATTAGGTAAAAGTGTGTTTCTTTAGTATGCATTAGTATGCATTTGTTGTTAGGAAATCTGACGGTCACGATATGTTCCCGACATAGAGTGATCTGACGGTTCATACTCTCCTCGATCTTAACGGCCATTGATCTGTGGCTTAGTGCCCGATTGGTCCATGATCTCTATTTAAAGAGCATGGAGGGTCATTTGCCGATGATCGATTGTGAGAAACTCTCTTGTAAAATCTCTCTGTAGTCTTTTTCTTTGCATTAATAAACTGCTCCAAGTGGCTGCGTTGGTTGGGGCCGTGGATATTTCCCCGTAGGGGTTTTACCACATGAAAACATTGGTGTGTTGATCTTTGATCTGGTTATGTGAGTGGTTACCGAAGGTGTTCTTCCTCTATTGGAATACTTGTGTTGTCGAACATATGTCAACTCAAGTTACAACCCAAGCTCTTGTACAACATCTTCCTTCATGCAATTTTGGTTCTCCCCACTATAAACCATGGTATCAATTGATCTACCATTAAATACTATTGGAACATAGAAAATTCCTATCAAATATTTCTCTTGGCTTACAATACACTTGTCTTCTAGCACAACACCCAATACTTGCAAAATACCAATGGAGGGTTTGTCCACTTGCTCCATAGTAGAAAAATTCTATTTCATTGGACAATTATTTACATGATGATATTTTTCACAAATCCAATAGGAAATATGCTTACCCTTTTTCTTAGGTGCATCTATTTCCTTGGCCTTGTCCTCACCAAACTTCCTAGATATATTTAGCTTCCCTTTTTCTTCCTTCTTATTCTTAGCAAACCACTTCTCCCTCAATGAATCATCTTCACATATACTTGGACCTCCTTTTGTCTCTACATTGTATTCCAACAACTTGTCTTCAGTAGTGATGGTTGTTGCAAGGGTATACAGATTCTATCATTACAAATCACTCTGCACCCAAGGTTGCAAGCCATTCATGAAGTGGAATAACCTATCTTCTTCAAAAATGTCATTGGTCTCCAACATGAGGCCTAAAAACTCCTTGATGTAATCTTGAATCCTACCTATATTCTTAAGAACCAATACTTGATTTTATGTAATCCAATATTAATTCAATTCCCTAGCCCAAATTGATCCTTCAAGGCTACTTTCATATCTTATCAATTGTTAATCTTTTCTATACTATGCTTGGTTGCTAATTCCTCTACTCAATTTCTCCACAAAAGTTTTGTAGTACCTATTAATAATATTACCGTGACATTCACCATGGCTTCATGCAAACTTCCATTCATATGTTCCAATTACTATTCAACATCCCAACTCAATTAACTTAGCATTGTGGGTGCCATCATATGATTCTAGTTCCTTTATTTTTATCCTCATACGCATTGGTGAACTATGCCCATAGGAAATAACTTGTTTCAGTAGATTAATGACGTCTTCCTAGTCTTTGAATTTCCACAATAGACTTAAAAAATCATTCCACTATTTTCAACCATCCATCAACATCAATGTTGAAGTTTGTAGTCATCAAGTTTATAATCTTTTGACACTCTTCTATAGAATTGTTAAAGTTACGGCCCATACCAATCATCTCTTCTTCTAAGGATTCTTCCTTTTCTCCATTCTTGCAAAGAAAATTTTCCATCTTCTACACATTTTTTTCCTAGTTTGCAATCCTAGTATTCACCATTGGAATCTTAGGAGCCTATCCACCATCATTTTCTTCATGATGTGAATATATCTCTACATCTAATCTAGTCGTTGGAGCATTGCTCAAATGCTTGGAAACTCATTCCAAAACTTTTTTATTTGCTTCAAGTTCATTCAAATATGATGAATAATGTTATGATATCACTTTTGATAGTAGTGAAAAGGGTGAATAGCACCAAAACTATCTCAAAATAAGCTTTGATACCACCTTTCCTTCAAAAAATGACGAAGAGTATGCCTGAATACCACCATTCATGAACCTCTAGTCTGCCCAATTTTTTCTTTGAGAACTTGAGTTTCTCCCAAGTATGTTTTGACAACTAAACTTGTGTGACACTACCTTGGATCAACCACAAGGGCTTTGACAACCTGTTCTTACTACAACCAGACTATGCCTCTTCACTTAAGGTTTTCCCATAACTTCTCCTTAGGCTACAATACATTAAACGTAGCTAAGTCCTACTCATCCAAGTTCATTGAACAACATGCACACATCCAAAAATGCCCTTTAAAACATCCTAGTGATACTTTAACAGCTAGCCAATTTTTCAATACTCATCCAACATAAATAAAATCAAGGAACATTGACATCCAATGACATAAAAATTCTAGAACACGCATATATATGCGGTACCCAAGGAAAGTGCCTTAACTTTATTATATGAAGAATGTTATTGATACACAACAAGGGATTTTCAACCTTCTTCTTGCAACTCTATTACATAGGTACAATGAGTCTAAGGAAGTATTTACTTGTACCTAATACCCAAAAAAAATGAATAATCCAATCCTTGAAGAAACCAGTATCCTACCTCTTGCAAGTCCTATCTTATTTTGCTTATCACTCAAATGATCCAAATTTTCCTACTATCCCAACCTTGAACTTCACAAATTGCATAGCTCCATTACACTCCTTGTGAATGACTTCTTCCTTTATGCCTCAACACTTTTAAGGCATCCTCCTTTTATATGAGACTTTCCCTACACTTGGAAAACACTTCACTGTAAGGTGGAACTAAGTTCCCTCATTACCAACTTCAACTATCCCCAATGGTGCCTCTTCCCTTTTCATTAATCGTTTGCTCATTGTCCAATGTCCAATGGTGTTGTGCCTAAAGTGCCATGTGTCGAACAAGTGCACCCAAGGTACCCAAGAGCACTAGACAAGGGTGCACCCAAGAAGTGTGTCCAATGGATGCATGCTTGAAATATACGTTCTTAGTGGATGTGCACCCAGTGAGTGCATTCCACGATTGTGCTCTATGGATTCTTATGCCCAAAAGCACTTTTGTCATTTGTCTCAACCCCAATGTGTGGAACACCCAACTTGACTTGTATGTATGAGTGGAACGAAATGAAACACAAATTTATAATATTAACACAAAGACACAATGAATAATAACATAGATACAATAAAATTTGACTTCTATTAAATAAGAAATGTGATGAAACTGTAAAATGCAGACTGAAATAAGATTGCTAGAATGGTGGCATCTTATCTCTGAGAAGACATGTGATGGCTATGCTCATTCGCAAGAAGATAAGTACAATGAGGCTCTGAAATCATTTTTAAAATAAGCATGAATTCCAAAACCATAGACATCCAAAAACCTAACCCTAGGAGATGAAGCACCAAAAGCCATGTGGGCCCCGTTGGGGTAAGTTTGTACATCAACTTCTCGGGGTCATAAATTTTGCATAGGATATTTGTTTTAGGAACATGATATCCCATTGGAAAGGTTTATCCGAGGAATACAAATTATGACATCAAATTTTAACTATGGTGATCCCAAAAATTCCTGTTTATGGCCTCAAAACGGCCCCAGAAGTTCAGGACTCGAAAAATAGGAAAAAACTTCCAAAATGAGAAACTGCCAAGATGATCGTATTGGAATAGGTGGGTTACCACCAATATCCACCTAGATCAATCCAAACCCATTAGGAAGCAATGGTATGTATTGCATTTAGTTCCCCCATAATATGAAGAAATTTATGTTGAATTTGACCCTAGGTGAGACACTTGCCTTAGTGTAAGAGTTGCATTGCTTTAACAAATCAATAAAGTTGGATCCTCTGTTGGTGAGTACCCTTGACCCTTGTGTCCATGATCTGATCAGTGGATTCTTGTTCCATGTAGTCATGGTTGAGCTCTTTTGGTATCAATTGTTGTGTTATCTTTGAGGTGTCCAATAATGGTGGAAAATATGGTTGAAGGAGGTCCACATTAAATATTGGATGCAAGCCAAGGAAGGGGAGAATGTTGAGCTAAAAATAATTATCACCCACAGCCTTGGTGATGGTGTAAGATCCATAGCGGAGTGGAAAAATATTACAATGGGGTCCTCTAAGTCATTCCTTCAGCAGGTGAAACCAAACTTTATCTCCCACTTGAAACTTGTGTGGCACCCAGTGTTGATCATGGTGTTACTTGTACCTGGAATTAGACTTCTGTAAAATATCCTGAACCTATTGGTGAATGTGATGGATTTTCTCAATGAACCTGGTATCTTTTTCGACTTCAGTTTGAGCATGGGACGAGTCTTCCTGGGTGGACGCAAGGGGTAGTGCAACATCCATGGGACCCAATGGTTGAAATCCCAACCCTACCTGAAAGGGGATGTGGTCGGTTGAGCTATGTAGTGATTTTTTGTAGTTGTTTTGAACATAGGGAAGAATCTCATCCCATGCACAAGGATGCTTTGAATTGTACATGTGCACCATATGCACGATCATCTGGGTGATGACCTCGATTTGACCATTCGTTTGGGGGTGGAAGGAAATTGATTTGGTGATCTTGGTGTCCAACAATGACCAGAGGCTCAACCAGAATGTGTTTAGGAACCAACTATAATGATCTGAGACAATGGTTTGTGGTATCCCAAAATGTACCCATACTCATTTTAATAAGATCTTAGCAGTTTTCCCTGCTCTTATGTTCTTCTTCTAGGTAGCCAGAATCGTCATTTTAGAAAAAAGATCAACCACCACAAAAACACAGTCATTTACCCTCTTGGTGGACAGAAGGCCTGAAATGTAATCCATTGAGATGGATTCCCAGGGCCTTTCAGGAGTAGGCATAGGAGTGTACATGCCTTGTTTCTTAATGGTTGGTTTCGAAACGACACAGGTAGTGTAGGAACTGATATACTTTCTGACATCATGTCGAAGTGTCGCCCAATATAAATGTTTCTGTAGCACTTACACTATATTTTCTATGTCGAAGTGTCCTACCACCTGACTGTAGTGGGCTTCCCAAATCATCTTCGTTCGCTCGCTTGATGGAAAACACACATGGCCTAAATGGCCCAACATCCCATCTTGAAGATGGAAATCAGTGACAGATGTGTTTGCACCTAGCATCTGGTAGGTGGCAGAGAAGTCATGATCTCTCTCATAGAGTTGGGGCCACCCCAAGGTCTCGTAGCCAAAGGATTTTAGCACTGTGATGAGTGCTGCAACTAGAGCATAGCTGAGGCAATCAATGACACAATTGGTGCTCCATGTATTATACACGATGTTGATATGGAACTGCTACAAGTATGTGGACCACTTATGATGGCGGTCATTCTCCAATTTTCCCTATGTCTGCATGAACTGTATCGGCTTACAATCGGTGTGGATGACTTTCTCCTTCCCAAGAATGTAATGCCTCCATTGATGGTAGGCTTTCACAATGGAGTATATTTATTTTTCATAAGTAGGGTAAGTATGGACAACATTTGATAGTGTCTCACTTTGATAGGCCATTGGGTGCCTGTGTTGAGTGAGAATTGTGCCCACTACATAGTCTTAAGCATCTGTCTCGATCTAAAAGGGTTGTTGTAGGTTGGGTAATGAGAGCACTTGGGTTGAGAAAAAGCAATGCTTCAAATCATCAAATTATTGCTATTGATACTGGCCCCACACAAACTTTTCCTTACCACCACCCCTGGTTACCTGGCTGAGGGCCCATGCAATATGGGAGAATCCCAACATGAACCTACAATAGAAATTCACAAGGCCTAAAAAGATTCGAAGCTTAGTGAGTGTGGTTGGGGCTGGCCAGTCACGAATGACCTAGATCTTGGTGGGATCAAAATTCACCCCATGCTCATCAACAATGCATCCTAGGTATTGGACTATGTCCATGCCAAAGGAGATTTTTTCCAAATTTTTGTATAACTTGTGTTGTCGCAGAGTGTGGAGAACTACTGAATATGTTGCAAGTGTTCCACCCAAGTCTTGTTGTAGATGAGGATGTCATCCAGATACACCACAACAAAGAATTGGTGAAAGGCCGCAAGATATCATTCATCATCCTCATGAAAGTTGTTTTGGAATTTGCCAAACCGAAGGGCATGACCAACCATTCGAAAAGACCTTCTTTGGACTTGAAAGAATTTTTCCATATATTTGTTTGCTCTATTGGGACCTGATGGTATCCTGACTTTAGATCAATCTTACTGAAGTCTTTGTCCCCCTTTATTTTATCAAGGAGATCGTGAATTCGGGGAATCGGGTATTGGTTCCTGACTGTGATTTTATTTAGGGCCCAGTAATCGATGAGGAATCTCTAGGTCCTATATTTCTTCTGCACAAGCATGATTGGGCTTCCACATGGTGATGATATGGGTTTCATGTGCCCCTTTTGGAGTAGTTATTGGATCTAATGCTTGATCTCCTTGTTTTCTAATAGACATCGACGATATATTGTCTCATTGGGTAGCGGTGTGTCGGGGGTCAAATCGATTGGATGCTTGACCTGACAGTGTAGAGGTACCCTAGTGGGTGAGAAGAAGAAGTCTTTGTGTTATTCCATGACCTTATCCACTTTATTCTGCTTCATGGAGAGATCATTCACAGATGCCATGGATGTGGTTGCAACCTTTTGATAACTTTGAGAGTGAATCACGAAGAAGACAAACTTCCCGGTCTGAGAGATGACCTTCCTGCATTTCTTGACAGAGATAAAGGAAATGGAAGTAGGTGGGACTACCTCGGGTATCATATACAATTTCATGTTCAAATTAATAATAACATTGTGAGGCTTAGACTCATATACAACATGTCATTTCCATAAATCAGGTTGGCCCAAAAGAACTTCGCAAACTTCAAGGGGAGAGACATCACACAATAGCTCATCTTTGAAGGGCTTGATGTCGTAGGATAGGCAACATTGTTGGTTGACGTGAAGATCACTTCCTTGGTGGAGACATTCGATGGTGTATGGTTGCGGTTGTGACATTGTCGACAAGTCCAAGCAATTGATGTCCTACAATGATATGAGGTTCTTCTGGCCACCTCTATCAATGATGAAGTGCAGTGGAGTACCCTTCACCCACATCTATGAATGAAATAGATGTTCTCCTTTCTCTGGCTCATAAGGTTCACCGAGATGGATCTTGGTGGTAACAATGGTGGCACAAATTTCCACATCAATAATCCATCTCTCCTTTTCTAGTTTTGACTCTAAGTTGGAACCCACATCTGATTTAGAGGCTTTCACCTCTTCCACCATTGACTGCTTTAAGCAGAAATCAACAATGTTATGTCAGGGGATCTTATGGAATTCGCACCACTTCTCAGTGTATTTCTGTGTATTTCTATTGTCCTTCCTTGTTTGTGAATTAGACTGGTTGTCCTGAGGTTGTCCATATTTTTTTTCCCTTTGTTCTGCGGGTTGGGGCTTCCCTTTCCCTGCTTCTACAGTGAGGGGTTCCCTAACCCAAACTGTCATGTATTTTTTTTAATCTTCTTCTCGATTTTGACAGGATCTCCACAGGTCGTGCCCAAGAAAGAGATGTCCAAAAACTACATTTATGTATGGATGTATCTATGCAAACCATCGTGGTAATTGAGCACCATATGACGCTCATAATCTTTGATACCCAGCTTGGTGCGCAAGGTATGGAAGACATTGGTGAACTCTGACACTGTTTGGTCTCTTCCCTACAAAGTGTAGTCCATCTTGTATACAAGTCGTCATAACTTCCAATAGGGTAGTATTTTTCCTTAATAACATCCCTGAAGGAACCCCAAGTGGGTGCAACTACAAATAATGTGTATCCCTCTATTTCCTTTTACTCACAGAAAGTCTCCCACCAATATTTGACATGGGGGTGGCTTTGAGGAGTGCAAATGTAATATTTTGTCTATCAAAAAAGTTGTGGACAGAAAAATACCCTTCTAGAAGGTTTAACCATTTATCTATGACATTCGCATATATTTGACCTTCAAAATAGAAATATCAAAATTGATTTGTACCTTGAATGGAGCAGCGCCTTCACTTGAGGTAGATGTGTCTCTTGTCGGAAATCGGTGAAGGATTTGTGCGAATATGTCCACCATCTCGTTCCTATGTCACTCGAGGGCTTCCTCGAGTAACATTTTGAAAGGATCTCCTGTCTCTTCATCTTTCTTTTCTCCCACCATGGAAGGTTTCTTGGTCATATGAGAGAAGTTATCCTCAAGAGAAACAAGCTCAAGACCCAACTCTCTATACCCTGACCTCATCGGGGACATGCACTAAAAACAACAAGGAGCAGATTGCTCTGATACCACCAATCCATATTTATTAGTGGAACAAAATGAAACACATATTTATAATATTAACATAGATACATAGTGAATAATAACTAAGATCCATTAAAACTTGACTTCTATTAAATAAAAAATATGTTGAAACTATAAAATGCAGACTGAAACAAGCTTGCTAGAATGGTGGCATCTTATCTCTGAGAAGAGATGTGACGGTTGCGCTCATTATCAAGAATATGAGTACAATGATGCTCTGAAATCCTTTTTACAATACACATGAATGCCAAAACCTTAGACATCCAAAAACCTAACCATAGGCAATTAAGTGTCAAAAGTCATGTGGGCCCTGTTGGAGTAAGTTGGTACACCAACTTCCTGGGGTCGTAACTTTTGCATATGATCTTTTTCTTAGGCGCACGATAACCCATTGGAAAGGTCTATCTGAGTAATACACATTATGTTGCCAAAATCTAACTTTGTCTATAGTTTCATTGTGGAGAGCCCTAAAAACGTTGTTTAGGGCCTCAAAACGACCCCGAAAGTTTAGGACCTTAAATCTAGGAAAAAACTGGAAAACTAAGAAACTGCCAAGATGAGTTAATTGGAATAGGTGGGTGGCCACTCATATCCACCTGGATCACAACTCCTTGGCTTTTCATGTAGCTTCCACACACAAGTCTATAAAATATAGTCAATCTCTTTATGCCAATCTTGTCCATCATGAATCATACTTGTAGATTGGACAAGGTCATCTTCCATAACCCCAACTTTGTCTTCCCTTTCCAAGATCCCTTCCAAGCTTCTCTTGGTGCATCCAACTAATGTGAGTTTCCAAGGTCTATGGTGTGGCCAGTATGATCAAGGGAACTTGGCATGTCCATGGTGCACTTTTCCATCATGTAAGGGCTCCCAAAACTGAATCTTCTAGTCATCAACCTTTTGTTATGTCCATCCATGTCAATTAATGACCATTGTGGTGATCATGTGATGGAGGTGCCTCAATACATTCAAATCTAAGACCTTATCTATACCTATTATAATATGTACACAATAAAGTATGATTTTTCATAGGGTAAATATCTTTCTCTAAACACTATGGTTTTTCATATGCCAAATCTCTTTCTATAAGCACCCTGAATGTTTATCTCAAATTGACATATTACAAGGATTAAAAAAACAATTACAATCTTCTCCAATGTTCATTAGCACAATACTTATAAGACAACAGGTCATTCATGTATGTATAGCTTAAAGTTCAATGAAAATAAGAAATAAGTTGACTTTGTATCGAACTCTAATTAAAGGTGGGAAAAGGACTCGTAAGAAATATATATATATAATTACATAAACTATGTAATTCATGTCTACACCTATAACTTCAAATTCATTCAAAATATACAACAACATATATAGAACATCCACCTAATTAATGTATGGGTGAAATTTATAGTGGCTAGAAACCAAAACCACTGCCACTATTCCATAGGTGAATATAGGTGCTTTCTTTTTTCATTTTTTTTTCATACAGAAAAAAAAAAGTTTCACTGTTATTCTATTAGAAATTAAGTGAAACTTTCAAATACATATCGATCATAAGTCTGATGATCTCATCATATTTCAGAAAAGACTATAACCAATTCTATTCCTAATCTCGATTTCCTTCATACTGTGAAGTGCATACAAAAAACAAAATATGATAATTACAAAACATATAAAAAATGCTTCTAGCTAGATCTAGGAATTCATAGAGTGTTTATGTCTTTAAAATATGTAGTAATTATTTGCATTGACTACATCTCCTTTTATAGTTTCCTCATTAAATATTCATACCCTAGGTTTGATTCAAAGCCTTTTTTGATAATGTGTCTACTTCTGAGTTGAATTTCCTGTGCACATGCATAAATTTGATTGCATCAAATTTATTTTTTAATCTCTTGATTTTGTCTTTCTAGGAATTTAGATATACCAGGTTCAAATTCGATTTGCCATTAATCCTGTCAATGGCCACTTTTGAGTCTTCAGCTACCATTATCTTGTTTAAGTATAATCTAGAAACAAAAAGTAATAGTCCCCATAAACCCAATAATTCTGCTTTCATATTGTTTCCTTTACCGCTAGCAAATTGAACTCTGAAAAAGTGATTTGAAGTGATTTCAAGAAAAATACAAATTCCACAGAAATCATCAACAATTGTGCCATCAAAGAACCTTATTGGAGTATCATCAAAGAAGACTAGATTGAGAATATATTCAATTTTTTCATGTTCGGAATTTCTAGTGTTCTTTGAAAGGAGGATTTTAGTGTCTATCTTGGACTCCTGTCTGTGCCAATTTTCAAATAAATTTTATTTTTGTATTTTCAAATGCCCTAAATCACCAAAAATGGAATATGTCACATCTTTGGGTATTGAGTGAACCAGAGCAGCATATCATCTTCTAAACAAAGACAACTCCAAGCTTCTGGTATCTTTATATAATTCCTTACGCAAAGGAATGTCCTTACCTATCGTTGTGGTCCTCTCTTCGTATGCGGGGTCCATGAAAGGCAGAGTGATCTCATGGAGGAAGTCAGGACATTTCTGCAAAGTTTCTGTCTCACATGAAAGCATGAGGCGCGCGCGCCCATGGTACAGATAACAACGCAAATTAAGGGAATCGAATTAAACCGGATAGTAAGCCTCGCTAGTCGTACTGACGAATTTCCGTATTGTTTGTGGGTCCGTTCTATGCACCCAAGAACCATTTAAATTTCATGGTAAAACACAATAGACAGAGCATGCAAATTTCGTGGTAAAAACAGAATCGATAGAGCATGCAAATTCCATGGTAAAACAGAATAGACGGATAATGAAGGGGAACATGAGATATCCGAAACTAACCACTGGTTGTGTTGTATTCGTCTTAGTGGCTCAATATACATTATCAAATCTAATCGAATCACCACAACTCCACCCGGACAAGCATGGAAACATACAGTTTGAGTCAATTTCTAGTAGGAGTTACCAACAAATCCAAAGGATCTTTGCACTCTCCTCAATAGCACTGGAAAACAAGCCAAAAATAATGCAGTCTTTGCAGATACAGAAAATACAAAGATAAGAAATGTCTATTTATTACAGCATACAACTCTCTACAGCTGGCCAGTCAGCAACATGTTATTATACCCAGTTACAGTGGACAATATTTCTCCCTCGGGATGGTAGAGACTCTAATACTATGTCGACAAAAACAACGCTAGACACTTTCGACTGAATTTCAAAAGCTAGCAAAAAATTTTGTAACCCTCTCAATTTATTACAATGGTTTACGTTGATTCTCAATCTCAATATTGAGTTTGTCTAGAAGGTGGATTGGACAATGTTGCATCTAATGCATATCTAATAACAACATTAAAACTATCCAAACTTGTGATGAGTTCCATGGATATAAACTTCGAATTTAGCTGGCACTGAAATCCTTTCTTTCATGGCAGGTTGCGAGTTTGAACAGAAAACTAGCTGCTCTCTATGCTCATCTTGAGGGCTGTCACAGTGTAGCAGGGGCTATACTTGATGTTGATATTCCTCAGTATATAAATGGCAACCAATCTCATATCACATCTTCAATATCCAATAGAAACTATCCTTACGAACGATTTTCTTCGCCTTGGGGAGACCTGCAATCAATCCCATTCGAAAACATTGGAGTTAATAATTACCATCACGACGTGAGAGAAGAGGAGAGATCATATAGTTTCTCGTGCATGCAGGGGGGACTACAGCATAAGCTCCTTTAGTACCCTGTCAACAGCCGAACAAACCGATGTATCCCAGTTCACCTACAGTTTATCTGGACAGAAACACCCCAACAACTACCATGGATATCTGCAAGATTTGGCTTCCGCCCTTCTTCGGAGAAGTAGATGAACCTGAACGTTGACAGAGCTTATCCAAAAAATCTCAGTAGTAATAGCATGCACTAAGCTATGTAGTTGTTTGTAGGAAGTATTGGAAATTAGTACTGCAATTAGATCAATCTAGTGCATTGGAAGATCATGATGATATAGCACACCTTTTGACCAATGTTTTTCCACAAGTGTACATAGTCGTTAAGCATATCATAGATTCATGAACGTTCAAAATTGTATTAGCCCCCTCTCTCTATTAAGTAAATAGTTATTTAGATTGTTTTGAGATTAATTACACTCCCATCGATATTAGACCTTAGGCTCGACACGTTCAGGGAAAGGAATTTCAATTGAATTGGCATAGGGAACTTAGACCTGTGAATCATTTGGTAAGAAAATTGACGGGATTGACGGGATTGCAATTATAGAAAATGGATTGCATATATGATTTAAAAAATAATACTTTCGTGTGAAAGGGGAATTTCCTTTTGAAATTCGGCCTTTATGTAAATGCAGGTTCCCAATTATTTATTATTTAGCTTCAGTCTATGCTATTTATATTCCACAATATGAATGGGTGGAAGAAGCATTGATAGAATGGAAGCAATATCAAGAGGTGTGCAAGATCATTCAACAAAAACAATAAGACCCCGATGTATTAGATAAATTTGAATGGAAGAATTATTTGCTATGGTATCATGATTACCTATATTATGTTATATTTCCCAACTCAAACAGAGGGTGCTTACAAAATTGCACACTTCTCCTATAGGAGGACATTTAGAGTAGTTGAAAAATTAACACAAAATCAAGAAGGTTTTTTTGTGGGAAGGTCTTAAGACTTATGTTCAAAAATTTGTGTCTAAATGTGTGGTTTGCCAACAAAATAAGGTAGAGACAATAAATACATCACGTATCCTACAACCATTAACTATACCAATTCAATGTTGAAAAAAATTAAATGCATTTTATTACAAGTATACCGAAATTTGAAGGAAATACTATCATCATGGTAGTAGTGGATCGATTGAAAAAGTATGCCCATCGTTTTCTCTTTTTCATCCTTTTAAAGTAAGTACAGTAGTCGCAACATTCAAGGAAGCAATTCAAAAGCTACATGGAGCCCCCATTATTATTGTAAGTGACAATGATCCAATTTTCACTAGAATTTTTTGGACTGAATTATTTTCTTGTTTGGGTAATCAATTGTCTCACAACTCATCTTACCATCCTCAATCTGATGGGAAAATTGAGATTGTCAATAAATTTCTAGAAGGATATCTTTGTTACTTTGCATCTGATAAACAAACATAATGGTTCAAGTGGTTTCCCTTAGCGGAATGGTGGTACAATAAATCCTTCCATACTTTACCAAAAATGTCCCCATTTCTGACACTTTATAGATATCATCCTCCATCCATCACATCTCTTTTGAAAGGGACCACAAAGGTTCAGGAAGTGGAGGATTACATAGGGCACCAACAAGAGGTTATCAAAATATTGAAGGACAACTTGGGTATGGCACACAATAGGATGAAACAACAAGTAGATGAACATCTCAGTGAAAATGAATTTGAAGTAGGGTATTGGGTGATTTTTAGGCTACAACCATATAAACAAATGTCCCTCAAGCAACAAAAGAAGGAAAATAAATTAACACCCAAATCGTATGGCCCCTATAAGGTGTTGCAAAGGATTAAAATTAAGGATTACAAATTGCAGTCGCCTCCATGTTCACATGTACATCTGGTATTCTATGTTTCTTTATTAAAGAAGGTAATTGGTGACAAGATTCCAGTCCAAACTATTTTACCAAATATTAATTGAGAGTGGAAAATCATAGTATAACTAGAAACAATCCTTGAAACAAGGATTAAGCAACTGCGAAATTGAGCAAGTATTGAACACCTCATCAAATGGAAGAACCTACCAGTTTAAGAGGTGACATGGGAAGATGAGTTCATGAAAAAACACATGTAGTCGGTCAATTTTTTAGGACAAGACTTGTTTGAAGGGAAGGATCATGTTAATTCCTAGACAAAGCCCCATGTTAAGTATAAAACCCCTTATTAATCCCTAGATATTGAATTTTTACATTTCTAGTGTCATGTTTGTATGTAGGATATAACCCTTCAATGCACACTTCATCATAATTGTACCATTTGTCTCCTACATATACCAAGAAGACCTAGTCTTAGGATCATCTCATCTAATCATGTACATTAAATATATTGTAAAAGGATGTTTCCCCATCGAAGTGCAGTATTATTCATTGGCTTTTTATCATTCTCAAGGTGTTGAATCATAAGATATCCATTGTCCAATTCTTCCCTTGAACAAAGCGGCTTTACCCAAATTATACAAACAATGTCTCTTGGATGTATTTTCTACTATTGTTGTCTTTTCTTGTGGCAATAATTCAACCTCCACCAAGAAGGTCATCAAAATGTTCAATTTTTCTACCATTTAATCATATTGTTGCATCAATACTTCAACCAACCTTTTCATGCTTCTATACACTAGATCCCCTCAATTCTTAAACTAGTTGGGTAGCTAATCCAACCATTACATCCAATCTACGAAAATGTACTTCCCCATGCTCAAATATTATTTTCCTTCTACATATTATTCATTCTATACAACTCTTCTAAATAAATAAAATGATCTGCATCATTTCCTCAAACTATTAAGTAATTTCTAACAATATTTTTCCAAGGCACCTTTCCCATAGGTTTACTAAGATCCATTATCTACGCCCTAGACAAAGATCCTTCCCACTTCGTATTAATGAGAACACAATGGCATACAACTACCAAGGCCACTACTAACATCTATACCAACAACCTATCAAAAATACACTAATTCAAATGGAGAGTTTGGAAGACCACCATACATTTGTTTCAAATACATCAAAAAAGGCACATTCAAACAAATTCTTCCATCACCATATTCCAACAATCCTTTGATTTATAGTTCATGTTTCCAACCATATTTCCCACATGCACCTAGGGAGGGTTCAACCTCTTCATTGGTCCTCACATATCAGCGTCATTGCTCCTCAACCTTTTCATCTTGGTTTGTTGTCAAATCTATCCCATATAGGTCAAATTCTTCTCTAGATTCCTTGTTCAAATATTATACTACCTCCATTTATCCACTTATAACTAGAATGTATTTATTGTATAAGAAAACAACCATCATTCTAGATATTATTGTCACTATGGAGTCCACTATGACTTCAAGCCTAGTGAGCCTGTGTTACAATACCTTCACTGAATTGTTGTCCATAAAAGGTTGCATAAGAATTTATCTTTATGTCTCACATATAGATTATCCATCAATTCCAAATCCTCCAAGTTCTCTACAACAAGGTTTTTCATCCCCTTTACAGGTTGTAAGAACCATGCTCAAGGAAGTCATTCTGCCAATGTCTTCACGCCACTTCCTTATTGTAGGGATGACACATGGATATTCAAGCCTAGTGAGTCTTTGTTACAAAACCTTCATTGAATTGTTGGCCATCAAAGGTTGCATAAGAATTTCTCTTGATATCTCACATATAGATTATCCATCAATTTCAATTCTTCCAATTTCTCTACTACAAGGTTTTTGATCCCCTTTATAGGTTGTAAAAACCATGCTCAAGGAAGTCATTCTTCCAATGTCTTCATGTTTCTTCCTTATTGTAGGGATGACACATGGATCTTCAAGCCTAGTGAGTTATTGTTACAAAACCTTCACTGAATTGTTGTCCATCAATGGTTGCATAAGAATTTCTCTTGATTTCTCACATATATATTATCCATCAATTTCAATTCCTCCAATTTCTCTACTACAAGATTTCTCATACCCTTTACAGGTTGTAAAAACCATGCTCAAGGAAGTCATTCTGCCAATGTATTCATGTTGCTTCCTTATTGTAGGGATTCCACATGGATCTTCAAGCCTAGTGAGTTATTGTTACAAAACCTTCACTGAATTGTTGTCCATCAATGGTTGCATACGAATTTCTCTTTATGTCTTACATATAGATTATCCATCAATTCCAATTCTTCCAAGTTCTCTACTATAAGGTTTCTCATCCCATTTATAGGTTGTAAAAACCATGCTCTTGAAGGAATTCATTCTTCCAATGTCTTCATGTCGCTTCCTTATTGTAGGGATGAAACATGGATCTTGTCCTAAAAGGATGACCAAATAATATAAGTGAGTCACAGGCACTGTCTTTGCCTTCCTTGGGAATTATTTCCCTCATAATCATCCATAGGAACAATGGAGAAACTTGCAATTCCACTCTGATATATAATCTTCAATGTGAATCCATTTGTGATTTCATCAACCTTTTCCACTTTTAAGTTCATTCAATTGAAGGAAGTCTATATGTCAACTCAAATTACAGCCCAAGCTCTCGTACAACATCTTCCTTCATGCAATTGTGGTTCTCCCCACTATAAACCATGGGATCAATTGATCTACCATTAAATACTACTGGAACATAGAAAATTCCTATCAAATATTTCTCTTGGCTTATAGCACACTTGTCTTCTAGCACAACACCCAATACTTGCAAAATACCAATGGAGGGTTTGTCCACTTGCTCCATAGTAGAAAAATTCTACTTCATTGGACAATTATTTACATGATGATCTTTTTCACAAATCCAATAGGAAATATGCTTACCCTTTTTCTTAGGTGAATCTATTTCCTTGGCCTTGTCCTCACCAAACTTCCTATATATATTTAGCTTCCCTTTGTCTTCCTTCTTATTCTTAGCAAACCACTTCTCCCTCAATGAATCATCCTCACATATACTTGGACCTCCTTTTGTCTCTACATTGTATTCCAACAACGTGTCTTCAATAGTGATGGTTGTTGCAAGGGTATACACATTCTATCATTACAAATCACTCTACACCCAAGGTTGCAAGCCATTCATGAAGTTGAATAACCTATCTTCTTCAAACATGTCATTGGTCTCCAACATGAGGCCTAAAAACTCCTTGATGTAATCTTGAATCCTACCTATATTCTTAAGAGCCAATAATTGATATTATGTAATCCAATATTAATTTAATTCCCTAGCCCAAATTGAGCCTTCAAGGATACTTTCATATCTTATCAATTGTTAATCTTCTCTATACTATGCTTGGTTGCTAATTCCTCTACTCAATTTCTCCACAAAAGTTTTCTAGTACTTATTAAGAATATTACCGTGACATTCACCATGGCTTCATGCAAACTTCCATTCATATGTTCCAATTAATATTCAACATCCCAACTCAATTAACTTAGCATTGTGGGTGCCATCATATGATTCTAGTTCCTTGATATTTATCCTCATACGCATTGGCGAATGATGCCCATAGGAAATAACTTGTTTCAGTAGGTTAATGGCATCTTCCTAGTCTTTGACTTGCCACAATAGACTTCAAAAATCCTTCCACTATTTTCAACCATCCATCAACATCAATGTTGAAGTTTGTAGTCATCAAGTTTATAATCTTTTGACACTCTTCTATAGAATTGTTAAAGTTATGGCCCATACCAATCATCTCTTCTTCTAAGGATTCTTCCTTTTCTCCATTCTTGCAAAGAAAATTTTCCATCTTCTATACATTTTTTTCCTAGTTTGCAATCCTAGTATTCACCATTGGAATCTTAGGAGCCTATCCACCATCATTTTCTTCATGATGTGAAAATATCTCTACATCTAATCTAGTCGTTGGAGCATTGCTCAAATGCTTGGAAACTCATTCCAAAACTTTTTTATTTGCTTCAAGTTCATTCAAATATGATGAATAATGTTATGATATCACTTTTCATAGTAGTGAAAAGGGTGAATAACACCAAAAATATCTCAAAATAAGCTTTGATACCACCTTTCCTTCAAAAAGTGACGAAGAGTTTGCCTGAATACCACCATTCATGAACCTCTAGTCTGCCCAAGTATGTTTTGACAACTAAACTTTTGTGACACTACCTTGGATCAACCACAAGGGCTTTGAAAACATGTTCTTACTACAACCAGACTATGCCTCTTCACTTAAGGTCTTCCCATAACTTCTCCTTAGGCTACAATACATTAAACGCAACTAAGTCCTACTCATCCAAGTTCATTGAACAACATGCACACATCCAAAAATGCCCTTTAAAACATCCTAGTGATACTTTAACAGTTAGCCAATATTTCAATACTCATCCAGCATAAATAAAATCAAGGAACATTGACATCCAATGACATAAAAATTCTAGAACACACATATATATGCGGTACCCAAGGAAAGTGCCTTAACTTTATTATATGAAGAATGATATTGATACACAACAAGGGATTTTCAACCTTCTTCTTGAAACTCTATTAAATAGGTACAATGAGTCTAAGGAAGTATTTCCTTCTACCTAATACCCAAAAAAAATGAATAATCCAATCCTTGAAGAAACCAGTATCCTACCTCTTGCAAGTCCTATCTTATTTTTCTTATGACTCAAATGATCCAAATTTTCCTACTATGCCAACCTTGAACTTAGCATAAATTGCATATCTCCATTACACTCCTTGTGAATGACTTGTTCCTTTATGCCTCAACACTTTTAAGGCATCCTCCTTTTATATGAGACTTTCCCTACACTTGGAAAACACTTCACTGTAAGGTGGAACTAAGTTCCCTCATTACCAACTTCGACTATCCCCGATGGTGCCTCTTCCCTCTTCATTAATCGTTTTCTCACTGTCCAATGGTGATGTGCCTAAAGTGCCATGTGTCAAACAAGTGCACCCAAGGTACCCAAGAGCACCAGACAAGGGTGCACCCAAGAAGTGTGTCCAATGGATGCATGCTTGAAATATACGTTCTTAGTGGATGTGCACCCAGTGAGTGCATTCCACAATTGTGCTCTATGGATTCTTATGCCCAAAAGAACTTTTGTCATTTGTCTCAACCCCCATGTGTGGAACACCCAACTTGATTTGTATGTATGAGTGGAAAAAAATGAAACACAAATTTATAATATTAACACAAAGACACAGTGAATAATAACATAGATACAATAAAACTTGACTTCTATTAAATAAGAAATGTGATGAAACTGTAAAATGCAGACAGAAACAAGATTGCTAGAATGGTGGCATCTTATCTCTGAGAAGACATGTGATGGCTATGCTCATTCGCAAGAAGATGAGTACAATGGGGCTCTGAAATCCTTTTTAAAATAAGCATGAATTCCAAAACTATAGACATCCAAAAACCTAACCCTAGGAGATGAAGCACCAAAAGTCATGTGGGTCCCGTTGGGATAAGTTTGTACATCAACTTCTCGGGGTCATAACTTTTGCATAGGATCTTTGTTTTAGGCACACGATAGCCCATTGGAAAGGTTTATCCGAGGAATAGAAATTATGACATCAAATTTTGACTCTGTCTATAGTTTGACTATGGTGATCCCTAAAATCCTTGTTTAGGGCCTCAAAACGACCCCAGAAGTTCAGGACCCGAAAAATAGGAAAAAAATGCCAAACTGAGAAACTGCCAAGATGATCCTATTGGAATAGGTGGCTTACCACCAATATCCACCTAGATCAATACACACCCCTTAGGAAGCAATGGTATCCGTTGCATTTAGTTCCCCCATCAGATGAGGAAATTTATGTTGAATTTGACCCTAGGTGAGACACTTGCCTTACTGCAGGAGTTACACTGCTTTAACAAATCGATAAAATTAGATCCTCTGCTAGCGAGTACCCTTGACCCTTGTGTCCATGATTTGATCAGTGGGTTCTTGTTCCATGTAGTCATGGTTGAGCTCTTTTGGTGTCAATTGTTCTATTATCTTTGAGGTGTCTAATAATGGTGGAAAATATGGTTGAAGGAGGTCCACATTAAATATTGGATGCAAGCCAAGGAAGGGGAGAATGTTGAACTAAAAAGAATTATCACCCACAGCCTTGGTGATGGTGTAAGATCCATAGCGGAATGGAAAAATATTACGATGGGGTCCTGTAAGTCATTCCTTCAGCAAGTGAAACCAAACTTTATCTCCCACTTGAAACTTGTGTGGCATGTAGTGTTGATCATGTCATTACTTGTACCTGGAATTGGACTTTTGTAAAATATCCTGAACCTGTTGGTGAATGTGTTGGATTTTATCAATGAACCTGGTATCTTTTTCGACTTTAGTTTGAGCATGGGATGAGTCTTCCTGGGTGGATGCAAGGGGTAGTGCAACATCCATGGGACCCAATGGTTGAAATCCAAACCCTACCTGAAAGGGGATGTGGTCGGTTGAGCTATGTAGTGATTTTTTGTAGTTGTGTTGGACATAGGGAAGAATCTCATCCCATGCACAAGGATGCTTGGAATTATACATGTGCAACATATGCACGATCATCTAGGTGACGACCTCGATTTGACCATTTGTTTTGGGGTGGAAGGCAATTGATTTGGTGATCTTGGTGTCTAGCAGTGACCAGAGGCTCGACCAGAATGTGTTTAGGAACCAACTATCATGATCTAAGATGATGGTTTGTGCTATCCCAAAATGTACCCATACTCATTTTAAGAAGATCTCAGCAGTTTCCCCTGATCTTATGCTCTTCTTGCAGGTAGCCAGAATCATCATTTTAGAAAAAAGATCAACCACCACAAAAACACAGTCATTTACCCACTTGGTGGACGGAAGGCGTGACATGTAATCCATTGAGATGGATTCCCAAGGCCTTTCCGGAGTAGGCATAGGAGTGTACATGCCTTGTTTCTTAACGGTTGGTTTGGAAATGGAACAGGTAGTGTAGGAACTGATATACTTGCTGACATCATGTCGAATTTTTGGCCAATATATATGTTTCTATAGAACTTACATTATATTTTCTATGTCGAAGTGTCCTACCACCCGACTGTAGTGGGCTTCCCAAATCAGCTTCATTCGCTCGCTTGATGGAACACACACATGGCCCAAACGACCCAACATCCCATCTTGAATATGGAAATCAGTGACAGATGTGTTTGCACCTAGCATCTGGTAGGTGGCAGAGAAGTCATGATCTCTCTCATAGAGTTGGGGCCACCCCGAGGTCTCGTAGCCAAAGGAGTTTAGCATCATGGTGAGTGTTGCAACTAGAGCATAGCTGAGGCAATTAGTGACGCAATTGGTGCTTCATGTATTATACATGATGTTGATATGGAACTGCTACAAGTATGTCGACCACTTCTGATGGCGGTCATTCTACAATTTTACCTATGTCTGCATGAACTGTATCGGTGTGGATGACTTTCTCCTTCCCGAGAATGTAATGCCTCCATTGGTGGTAGGCTTGCACAATGGAGTATATTTATTTTTCATAAGTAGGGTAAGTATGGACAACATATGATAGTGTCTCACTTTGATAGGCCATGGGGTGTCTGTGTTGAGTGAGAATTGTGCCCACTGCATAGTCTTCAGCATATGTCTCGATCTAAAAGGGTTGTTGTAGGTTGAGTAATGAGAGCACTTGGGATGAGAAAAAGCAATGCTTCAAATCATTGAATTCTTGCTATTGAGACTGGCCCCACACAAAATTTTCCTTACCACCACCCCTGGTTACCTGGCTAAGGGCCCATGCAATATGGGAGAATCCCAACATGAACCTACAATAGAAATTCACAAGGCCTAAAAAGATTCGAAGCTTAGTGAGTGTGGTTGGGGCTGGCCAGTCACAAATGACCTAGATCTTAGCATGATCAAAATTCACCCCATGCTCATCAACAATATATCCTAGGTACTGGACTATGTCCATGCCAAAGGAAAAATTTTCCAAATTTTTGTATAACTTGTGTTGTCGCAGAGTGTGCAGAACTACCGAATATGTTGCAAGTGTTCCACCCAAGTCTTACTGTAGATGAGGATGTCATCCAGATACACCACAACAAAGAATTGGTGAAAGGCAACAATATGTCATTCATCATCCTCGTGAAAGTTGTTTTGGAATTCGCCAAACCGAAGGGCATGACCAACCATTCGAAAAGACCTTCTTTGGACTTGAAGAAAGTTTTCCATATATCTGTCTGCTCTATTGGGACCTGATGGTATCCAGACTTTAGATAAATCTTACTGAATTCTTTGTCCCCCTTGATTTTATCAAGGAGATTGTGACTTCGGGGAATCAGGTATCGGTTCCTGACTGTGATTTTATTTAGGGCTCGGTAATCGATGAGGAATCTCCAGGTCCTATATTTCTTCTGCACAAGCATGATTGGGCTTCCACATGGTAATGAGATGGGTCGCATGTGCCCCTTTTGGAACAATTCTTGGATCTAATGCTTGATCTCCTCATTTTCTAATAGAGATCGACGATATATTATCTCATTGGGTAGTGGTGTGTTGGGGTCAGATCGATTGGATGCTTGACCTGACAGTGTAGAGGTACCCTAGTGGGTGAGAAGAAGAAGTCTTTGTATTCTTCCATGACCTTATCCACTTTCTTCTGCTTCATGGAGAGATCGTCCGCAGAGGCCATGGATGTGGTTGCAACATTTTGCTCACTTTGAGAGTGAATCACGAAGAAGACAAAATTCTCAGTCTGAGAGATGACCTTCCTGCATTTATTGACAGAGATAAAGGAAATGGAAGTAGGTGGGACTACCTCGGGTATCCTGTACAATTTCCTATTCAAATTAATAATAACATTGTGAGGCTTAGACTCATATACAACATGTCGTTTCCATAAATCAGGTTGACCCAAAAGAAATTCACAAACTTCAAGGGAAGAGACATCACACAATAGCTCATCTTTGAAGGGCTTGATGTCGTAGGACAGGCAATATTATTGGCTGATGCGAAGATCACTTCCTTGGTGGAGACATTTGATGGTGTATGGTTGCGGTTGTGACATTGTCGGCAAGTCCAAGCACTTGATGTCCTACAATGATATGAGTTTCTTCTGGCTACCTCTATCAATGATGAAGTGCAGTGGAGTACCCTTCACCCACATCTATGAATGAAATAGATGCTCTCCTTCCTCTGGCTCATCAGGTTCACTGGGATGGATCTTGGTGGTAACAATGGTGGCATTGGGTTCCACATCAATAATCCATCTCTCCTTTTCTAGTTTTCACTCTAAGTCAGAACCCACATCTAATTCAGAGGCTTTCACCTCTTCCACCATTGACTTCTTTAAGCAGAAATCAACAATGTTATGCCAGGGGATCTTATCGAAGTCGCACCACTTCTCAGTGTATTTATCTGTATTTCCATTGTCCTTCCTTGTTTGTGAATTAGACTGGTTGTCTGGAGGTTGTCCATATTTTTTTTCCCTTTGTTCTATGGGTTGGGGATTCCCTTTCCCTGCTTCTACTGTGAGGGGTTCCCTGACCCAAACTGTCATGTATTTTTTTTAAGCTTCTTCTCGATTTTGACAAGATCTCAATAGGCCGCGCCCAAGAAAGAGATATCCAAAAACTACATTTATGTATGGATGTATCTATGCAAACCATTGCGGTAATTGAGCACCATATGACACTCATAATCTTTGATACCCATCTTAGTGCACAAGGTATGGAAGACATTAGTGAAATCTAGCACTGTTTGGTCTCTTTCCTACAAAGTGTGGTCCATCTTGTATACAAGTTGTCATAACTTCCAATAGGGTAGTATTGTTCCTTAATAACATCCCTGAAGGAACCCCAAGTGGGTGAAACTACAAATAATGTGGATCCCTCTATTTCCTTTTACTCACAGAAAGTCTCCCACCAATATTTGACATGGGGGGCAGCTTTGAGGAGCGCAAATGCAATATTTTGTCTATCAAAAAAGTTGTGGACAGAAAAATACTCTTCTAGAAGGTTTAACCATTTATCTACGACATCCGCATATATTTGACCTTCAAATATAGGAATATCAAAATTGATCTGTACCTTGAATGGAGCAGCGCCTTCACTTGAGGTAGATGTGTCGCTTGTCAGAATTCGGTGAAGGATTTCTGCAAAGATGTCCACCATCTCGTTCCTATGTCACTCGAGGGCTTCCTCGAGTAACATTTTGAAAGGATCTCCTGTCTATTCATCTTTCTATTCTCCCACCATGGAAGGTTTCTTGGTCATGCAAGAACAATTATCCTTAAGAAAAACAAGCTAAAGACCCAACTCTCTATACCCTGACCTCGTCGGGGACATGCACTAAAAACGACAAGGAGCAGACTGCTCTAATACCACCGATCCGTATTTATCAGCGGAACAAAATGAAACACATATTTATAATATTAACACAGAGACATAGTGAATAATAACTGAGATCCATTAAAACTTGACTTCTATTAAATAAGAAATATGTTGAAACTGTAAAATGCAGACTGAAACAAGCTTTCTAGAATGGTGGCATCCTATCTCTGAGAAGAGATGTGACGGTTGCGCTCATTATCAAGAATATGAGTACAATGATTTTTTGAAATCCTTTTTACAATAAACATGAATGCCAAAACCTTAGACATCCAAAAACCTAACCATAGGCGATTAAGTGTCAAAAGTCATGTGGGCCCCGTTGGGGTAAGTTGGTACACCAACTTCCTGGGTTGTAACTTCTGCATACGATCTTTGTTTTAGGCGCATGATAACCCATTGGAAAGGTCTATCTGAGTAATACACATTATGTTGCCAAAATCTAACTCTGTCTATAGTTTCATTGTGGCAAGCCCTAAAAACATTGTTTAGGGCCTCAAAACGACCCCGAAAGTTTAGGACCCGAAATCTAGGAAAAAACTGGCAAACTAAGAAACTGCCAAGATGAGCTAATTGGAATAGGTGGGTGGCCACTCATATCCACCTGGATCACAACTCCTTGGCTTTACATGTAGCTTCCACACACAAGTCTATAAAATATAGTCAAGTTCTTTATGCCATTCTTGTCCATCATGAATCATACTTGTAGATTGGACAAGGTTATCTTCCATAACCCCAACTTTGTCTTCCCTTTCCAAGCTCCCTTCCAAGCTTCTCTTGGTGCATCCAACTAGTGTGAGTTTCCAAGGTCTATGGTGTGGCCAATATCATCAAGGGAACTTGGCATGTCCATGGTGCACTTTTCCATCATGTAAGGGCTCCCAAAACTGAATCTTCTAGTCATCAACCTTTTGTTATGTCCATCCATATCAATTAATGACCATTGTGGTGATCATGTGATGGAGCTGCCTCAATCCATTCAAATCTAAGACCTTATCTATACCTATTATAATATGTACACAACAAAGTATGATTTTTCATAGGGTAAATCTCTTTCTCTAAACACTATGGTTTTGCATATGCCAAATCTTTTTCTATAAGCACCCTGAATGTTTATCTCAAATTGACATATTACAAGGATTAAAAAAGCAATTACAATCTTCTCCAATGTTCATTAGCACAATACTTATAAGACAACAGGTCATTCATGTATGTATAGCTTAAAGTTCAATGAAAATAAGAAATAAGTTGACTTTGTATCGAACTCTAATTAAAGGTGGGAAAAGGAATCGTAAGAAATATATATAAAATTACATAAACTATGTAATTCATGTCTACACCTATAACTTCAAATTCATTCAAAATATACATCAACATATATAGAACATCCACCTAATTAATGTATGGGTGAAATTGATAGTGGCTAGAAACCAAAACCACAACCACTGCCACTATTCCATAGGTGAACTTAAGGATATTAAATTTTAATTGTTGATAAAAAAGTGGATTAAATGCTATAAAATATCAAAATTATGCAATTTTTATTTTGTTAATAATTGTACCCAAAGATGCTTTTTATAGTTTAAGTATGAGGGAGATGTGTAATTTCTTATTTGCTTAACATGGACTTGACACATGGCATTTAAAAAATACTAATAACAAAAAAATATTCCAATGTCGGCCATAAATAAAACATTTCAATATATATATATATATATATATATATATATATATATATATATAAGTAAAAAAAATATTATTCTGACTATAGGTGCTTTCTTTTTCCTTTTTTTTTCACGCAGAAAAAAATAGTTTCATTGTTATTCTATTAGAAATCAAGTGAACCTTTCAAATACATATGAATTATAAGTCTGATGATCTCATCATAGTTCAGAAAAGACTATAACCGGTTCTATTCCTAATCTCTATTTCCTTCATATTGTGAAGTGCATACAAAAAACAAAATATGATAATTACAAAACATATAAAAAATGCTTCTAGCTAGATCTAGGAATTCATAGACTGTTTATGTCTCTAAAAATATGTAGTAACTATTTGCATTGACTACATCTCCTTTTATAAAAGAGTCATCCCGTAGGTTGATTCAAAGCCTTTTTTTATAATGTGTCTACTTCTGAGTTGAATTTCCTGTGCACATGCACAAATTTGATTGCATCAAATTTATCTTTTAATCTCCTGATTTTGTCTTTCTAGGAATTTAGATATAGCAAGTTCAAATTTGATTTGCCATTCATCCTATCAATGGCCACCTTTGAGTCTCCATCTACCATTATCTTGTTTAAGTATAATCTAGAAACAAAAAGTAATAGTCCCCATAAACCCAATAATTCTGCTTTCATATTGTTTCCTTTACCGCTAGCAAATTGAACTCTGAAAACGCAATTTGAAGTGATTTCAAGAAAAGTACAAATTCCACAGAAATCATCAACAATTGCAACATCAAATAACCTTATTGGAGTATCATCAAAGAAGACTAGATTGAGAATATATTCAAATTTTTCATGTTCGGAAGTTCCAGTGTGTTCTTTGATTGAAAGGAGGATTTTAGTGACTATCTTGGACTCCTGTCTCTGCCAATTCTCAAATAAATTTTATTTCTGTATTTCCAAATGCCCTAAATCACCAAAAATGGAATATGTCGCATCTTTGGGTATTGAGTGAACTAGAGTAGCATATCATCTTCTAAACAAAGACAACTCCAAGCTTCTGGTATCTTTATATAATTCAGAACATCTTTCCAAATGGTTTGTGTAGATTCACATTGAAAAAGAGATGTCTGGTCGTCTCTTCATCTCTGAGAAATAGACTGCAAACCGAAGGTCCAATACCACCCCTTTTCCTAAAATTTACACCAGTAAGAATACAATATTTCAAACACAGCCACATAAGACAAATAATTTTACCTGGGATGTTTACTTTCCAAATAGCCTTATACCATCATCTGTTTTCATTCAAGAGATTTAAGAATGTAATGGATTGATAGGATAAATTTGCAGTGACAGAACCCATAGCTCCGTTCCAAGACCAGACTATCTTATCACTCGAATTATTTAGTGAGATACCACTGCTCCGTAACACTATAATATAGTCGTTCCATTATGTCATCATCTCACCTACTAGGCCAGTTGATTGGCCTCGAACCAACTTTGTTTAGTTCCAGTAACATTTGGGTAAGCCTCCTGTGCTAAGGAGAAGATATGAAAATTGTTTAGATGATGGATTAACGGACCTAAGAGTCTATAATAAGAATTACTTCCAATGAAAGGATCCAACCCAAGTATAACCTGTTTACCACATCCAATCGACCAAGCCAACCACCTTTTAATGATGGGTAAAGAATTCATAAAATTCTTCCATATGATAGAGGCTATCGGGTACTTGCACTCATCTCTGCGTAGCTAAGAATTTATATCTATACCTTTTAGATATTTCTTGTTTAGTACCAGATTCCACAAACCTTTTCCAAATAGACCTCTCCAGCATGACTTGGCAAGCAAGGTTTGGGCGAACCAAATTAGATTTCTAATGCCCCATCCACCATTCGCTTTTAGCCTAGCGATATTTTTCCATTTTGTTAAGTTGAAACCTATACTTTATTTTTCTCCTCTCCAAATGAAATTAGAAATGAGTTGTTGGATCCTGTGGAGAATGATGAAGGTACCTTAACAAGGCTAATCCAGTACACAAACAGACTTTGTAGCACAATTTTTTCTAGAATAAGCCTGCCTCCCAAAGAGAGCCAGCGAAAAGTCCAATTTCCAATCCTCTTATCAACCTTTTGAATCATCCATTTCCAATCTTCCACCATGTATTTGTTTTTTTTAAATAAAAACCCAAGTATTTCATACCTTGATCAATGCTAACAAACTGTATATTGAAAGTTTCCTTCAATCTTTTCTCCAGACTGTGATCTATATTTTCTGGAAGGAAGGACGACTTCTGACAATTCACATCCATACCAAAGGCTATACAGAAATTAGTTAAAAGATTTCTAAACACCATCCAATCCTTATAATTTCCAGTGCCTAAAATGAGTAAATCGTCAACAAAGAAAAGATGTGAGATGATAGTCTCAGTTATTCCATGAAACGACCCTGTTTCCACAACATTTTTCAATAATCTGCTTAAGCACTCGACAACCAAAAGGAACAACAATGGGGAGAGAGGATAGCCTTGTCATAAACCTCAATAGCTCTTGAAGAAATTAGTAGGGGATCCATTTACTAGTATTTCCATGTTAACATAAGTTACACAAGCCATAATCCATTCGATAACCTCCCATTTTAACCCAATCTGAAATAGCAATAAACGTAGAAATTTCCATCTCACATTGTCATATGCCTTCTTTAAGTCCAACTTCAGAATAATTGAGATTATATTCTTAGAGTTAGCGGTGTGTAAACACTCTTGAGTTATCCCTGCAGCATCAAGTATCAATCTATCTTTAAGGAAACCAAACTATTCGAAGGATATACTTGAATCCAATTTGTCTTTTATCCAGGAAGATATGATTTTAGAAATCACTTTATATACAAATTTACAAAGGGAAATAGGCCGAAAATCATGAAAATATTATAGCTTTCTCACCTTGGCAATAAGGGAAAAGTAGGTAGCATTAAGAGCTCTCTGAGTATGTCATGTCCATATGGATTCCTCAACAGCCTTATGAAGATCCTCACCCATAATGTCGAAAAAATCCTGGAAAAGTTCTTGTGTCCACCCATTTGGGCTAGTGATTTTATCCTTTGGCATTCTGCAAACAATATCTTTTACTTCCTCTAAAGTGACACACTTGCCAATCTCATAACTTTCAGCATCATTAAAAAACCTAGGTACATCCTTGAGTACATTGATTTGTTTACAAGTATCTTTTGCATATATCACACTATATTGTGCTTTAAAATGGTTAAAAGAAGTCTCCTTAATATCATTTTCTGAGGATTTGTAATATCCTTCATCATCAGCTATATCCCAGATAGTATTTTGGCATCTTCTTTGGGAAGCATATTTATGAAAAAAATTGGTGTTTTTGTCACCCTTATCAATCCATATTGCTCGACTTTTGAGCCTCCAAGTGGATTCTTCTGTTGCAAGTATTATATCTTTCCTTTGTTTGAGAGACCTCAGTAGGTCCAAATATTCCTGCACGAACACCTGTGAAGGGAAGTTCTCAAAAATCTCTAACATTTTTAGTTCAATGTTCTGAAGCTCTGTGTGTAATTGATTTTTTTTGTTTGTCTTCCAGTGGACTACTACCTTATTTAAATGCCTCGATTTTTAACACAATAGGTGGATAGAAGATAAATCTGACCAACTTTCCATATCTTTCCAAGTGTCCCTAACAAGAGAAGAAAACCCCATATCTGATATCTAGGAACTGTAGAATTTAAAGGGAAGGGGAGAATTTATGGGATGTCTTCTCAAACTGTAAGCAGATCGGGTTATGATCTAAAATGGTGGAGTTAATGATCCAGGATCGAATTTTACTGTGATTGGAAAGTAGATTTTCATCAATAATAAATCGATCCAATCTTTTCGAGATACCAGCTAAACCAACTCTGACATTTCTCCATGTAGGTGCCAATTGGGCCTATTGGATATCCACTAATCCAATAGTGAGTAGGATATTTGAAAAGTAATCCACAAGAGGGTCACTCCTAGCCAAGTTCCCCCACACCTCCTTTACAGTAAGGGTGAAATCAAGGTCACCACCTACTATAATGGCCTCTTCGCTCAGTAAACTAGAATCTAATAAGGGTTGTCAAAAACTTTCCATTTCTTTGTAAGGTACATAACAGTTCAGTAGTTTCACATGTTCAGCAGAATGCTTGAATCTTCCCTCCGGAAAAATACTTGCATTAGTGCCAAATGCACATAACTCGACATAATATGGGTTCCATCCATACAATAAACCACTCGAATGACCATTTGGGTCCAGATCTACAACATTCCACATTGGAAGACATTGAAGAAATAAATATTTTTCCTTTTCACCATCCACCAAGGTTTCTTACATAAAGACGATGTCGGGTTTAACCTGTTTCAGAAGTAATTTGAGGGATGTTAATTTAGTGGGTCCCCCAAACCCACGAAGGTTGAAGGATAGAATAATCATAAGGGAACATCAATGGTCGGCTAGCTTGCTCTAAGGGTCGGGGAATAAATCTTGTGAGAGTTAAGGTTCAAGGAGTTAGGGAGAGAGGGAACTTGTGAGATATATGGATGAATAGTAACCAGGGACAACGCTCCAAAATGTGCCAGCCCAACTTCAATAGCCCCGGGAGGTTTCTTAGGGATGTGGGTTTTAGGATTTTTGCAAATAGTCACATTGGAATGCTCAGAAAGAGAAGGCTTAAAAGTATTGTTGGAAATGGGAAGGTGTGAGGGTGATAAAGCCACAATCGTCTTGGTCTTAGGGTTATGTATGTCAACAGGACATATATCTCCAATCAGAGGGACAAAGGGACAAACTGGGATAGTACTCTCATCGGCAAAGGGGACAGTAGGGTCAACTGAAACCACAGGAGGAGAGGAAGAACTTGTATTTCCGGTTCTAGGCAGACCCATTCCATTAGAAAAAAGCAATTCAGAACCAACAAGACTAGTAGGGGTGTCAACTGTCAAAACACAGTCTAAGGGGTGAATAGGTTGAGTATCACCAGGGGAGCACATAGGAGTGCTTACAATACCCATCCCTTTTGGATCTAAGTATGGACAAAAACCCGAATCATCAACCTTTTTCATAAGGAGGTCCCAAAAGTCTCTGAATATCTCATGAACCCAACTTTCATTATTCCTTAAAAACATAAACTCATCGGAGGAGAGTTTATCAAACAATGATGGGAAAGAGAGTTGCATCTTACCAAGGAAGGAGTCACAGTAAAAAATCCTGGTTCTGGAACAACCACCGTGGGCTACTAGTGTCTTTGGTTGAGTTGAGTCAGATCTACGTTGCAGGGAATCCAGACAATACGCTTTGAGATGTCCTAGTTTCCAGCAGGAATGACAACGGAAGGGATCCCTCTAGTAGTCAACTGATTGATAGAGATGTGTGTCCCCTATAACAATATCAATAATTTCTGGTAACCCTTTGTCGAGATCCAGTTCCACCAGAACCCAAGCAAGTCTCTTTTTATTCCAGCGAAGTGAGTGATCATCAAAGTAGATAAATTTCTTGGTCGAATTTGCAACGGCTTCAAAGTTTTTAACTGACCAATACTCAATTGGTAAATTCGATAACAACATCTAAATAAACCTTTTCATGAAGCTCTTAGAGAGAGGGTTGAAACTAGGATACCATCGCTTGAGCATTAAAATTTGTTTACCAATTATCCAAGGAGAGTTCAAAAATCTCAGCAAATCTCCCTCAGAAAGAAAATGAAAAACCATAGATAATAATTTGAGAGGAGGTTAAATCTAGGGTAGTATCCAACCAATGGATTCCAAAAACTTAAAATCCATTCTGTCAATTGAACCTTATTCATTTTGGTGTAAAAAAACTTACCAAATAGATCTTTTTCTGTTAAACTAGCTACTCTCTCCATTGCAATATCCTTCCCAAGGACATAGCAGGTCTTGGCCTCCCTAACTTTCCAACTCTTAAGTTTACGGTGAGAGCGTGCATTACTACCAGAAACCCTATTGCAACCAGCACCTCCTACTCGTTGCAGTGGCTTCCTCACAGTTAATGGTGGCTTCCTCACAATTAAGGGCGTCGAAGTAACAATAGGGCAAGGTTTTGCAATGGTTTTTGATTGAACATATCCGCAACCGTCTTGAGGGAGGTTGCCCATGTTCCTACCCTCACCAAGGCGTGTGTCAATCACCTGAACACAATCCAGTGCACATCCACGTCTTGGATAAGGGGACAACTGTTGTGGAGTCATTGCAGGCTAATTCGAGTGCTTAGCATCTGTCATCGTCCCATCTGACACCTGACGTAAGAAATCGTACATTAGCTTGTAGGTTTCGTCAGCTAGGAAGAGGCCTTCCCTGGCCCACAAGTCATGTTCGTCTGCCCATGTGAGATCCACTGGATCTGTCATCTAGCCACGTTAAAAGATTAAGTACAACTTCCTAGTCCCAGAGTACTAGTCAGGGTCTTCACTGCTTGTCCATGAGGGCTACAAAAAATTGCGAAAACCCTACAACCTAGCATATCTTCGAAAACTATAGGTTCTTTCTACATCGAGTATAAGGGAGATTTGTAATTCTTGTAGTGTTTAACATGGAGTTGACATGTGGTATTTAAAAAATATTAATAACCAAAAATATTTCAATGTCCACCTTAATTAAAATATTTCAATATCACACAGACATACACACATATACACATTGAGAATCAAAGTAAATCCATTTTAACTTCAGATTTATCATGCATATATAAAGATCAAATCACTTAAAGAAAAAAAAAATTAAATAAAAAAAACTTAAGACATATATAGGTCATTTATGAAACTTAATTTTATAGAAAATATGTATTTATATCTACAGCTTCCATAATGCTTCTAGTAAATCTTGAGCGTAAGCCTAATGAACTTTTTGACATATATAGGTCATTTATGAAACTTAATTTTATAATATTCAATTTTTTTTAGAATGATAAAGAGTAATTGGAAATTTATAGGAAATTATTTTTTATTTGTTCAATATAAATAACATTAACATTGCCATGAGGAAATGAGGTTTTTTTGTTTAATTAGAAATTTCTAATAATAATAGAATGAATATATATATATATATATATATATATATATATATATATATATATATATATATATATAT
>ML780466.1:1431339-1441510 GCA_009831015.1 Picea engelmannii
TTTTTTTTACATTTATATTAATAATATTCAATATAATCAATATTAATATTCAACAAATTTATATAGAGGAAGAGTATCAATCTTAATGTTACATCAATAATATTTAGTATAATCATATCTCCATGCTACAAATCTCATGTCAATCCTATTTAAGGTAAGAGAATCATGTTGTGATTTAAAATTATTAAAACTAGTTCATATTGCAATTCTAATTTAGATCCATTTTAATTCTAAATTTATTAAGCACTGAAAGAGATCAAAAGATAATTGAGATAGAAATTTCTAAATGCTTAAAAAATTTCAAGTTAAAATACTAATATGCTTTAGAAACATAAACATTATATATTTTATTAAATTTCATATAAATTTTAATTTACATTTGTTAAACATCAAAAGCAATCAAAATGCTTAAAAAATTTAAGTTAAAATACTAATATGCTTTAGAAACATAGACATTATATATTTTATTAAATTTCATATAAATTTTAATTTACATTTGTTAAACATCAAAAGCAATCAAAAAATAATTGAGATAGAAATCTCTAAGTGTAAAAAATTCCAAATTAAAATAAATTTATGCTAATATACTTTACAAAGAGACTAATTATATATTTTATTAATATTATATAAACTTTAAATGAGATAAACAAATAGAAGAGATATATTTTATTAATTTTATATAAATTTTAGATGAGATAGACAAATGGAAGAGATGCCACAATCTCTTCAATAACCAATTATAGAATGCACTTTTGTTTTCTCAATACAACAATGTTATACACATTATTCAATAACCAATTATAGAATGCACTTTTGTTTTCTCAATACAACAATGTTACACACATTATTCCTCTTAAATGAATGGCAAAGCCCTTTTCTAATATAATTGCTTATACCATTTAATAAAAATAATAATTAAAAAGAACACTACATTAACAAGTGTTGCATGCAGCTTAGTCCCTGCAGGGTTGGGGAATTGTTAACAAAGTTTTATTGCAACACACATCAGTAGTAGCCTAAATTCTGTGCCGTTATCTCAGAAAGTGACAACCCTTTTCGGCTTGCAAGCTCACATTCAGCAGAAAACATGCATGATGTGCAGGAATTCATTCGCATGTTTTATCACAAATATTTAAGCAAATGAAAACAAGCTTCACAACTCATACAACATTAATCCAACACAGCTTTATAAACAGCATTAAATATCTGCTTGACTTCAGTCTATGTCCAGTAATAAATTTCATCTGAGATTTAGTTTACATTTTCCTATCCAAGAAATAAATGGCATCCCATCTTATCTTTGTTTGAACTGCTCATATCATGGACAATCTCTTCTGTTTTATTTGGTAACGTTCAAGACTTATGAGATGGAAAATCATGCAACACAATACAAATGAATAGAAGCTGTAACAATCATATCAAATACATAATATGATAGCAATATACAAATAGAAGACAATCCGACAAAATATATATTTGTTACATCAACCACTACATTTACAGTTTACTTACATAACCTGATAAAAATGTCTACCTCAGTGTTTTGCTCTCATCTCCAGCTCGGTGGGCTGTACAGAGAATGTCTTTCTGGCAAGTGTATTGTCTGAAAGTTTTCAGGTTACAGCCAAAAATGAGGAAAAAACAACAAACATAACCAGAACAGATACATTGAATTATATAATGCCTATCCATGCTTATAGAAGTAATGAAGCCCAGTGGCTCCCTTGTCGCCATAATAGTCTGTTGGAACTTTTAGCCTCTGTGGTAGAGGCCTTCAATCTGTTGATTTGGATGACTTTCCATCGGAAGATGTTCCATTGATGACATTCTTAAGCTTCTGCACAGATTGAATCATCTTGGATCCTACATTTTGGAAGATGTCCCCTGAACGGTGTGGTGAAGGCTTTTCCCCATCTGTCGTTTCATGGACCACTGTGGTTGGAACATCTTCTGTTTTGCTCTCTTCCCAGCTCGGTGGGCTGTACAGAGAATGTCTTTCTGGCAAGTGTATTGTCTGAACAAGGTCTTCTGATTCTGATTCTGAGATTGAGACTGTTCCCTACTGGTCCAGATCTGGCCGGCCTTCCTTCCTTCCTGGGTTGAATAAGAAGCAAAAACACAGAAAGAAAGCAGGTCCCGAGTTTGACGGAATGCAGCTGTACGTCAGGTTCTTTAAGGGAGGGTTGGGACAAGTCGAATATATATGTCACTAAAGAAAGAAGACAATCGACCAGTCTTGTGTGTGGGGGACCTCTGCAACATTGAGCTCCTTCTCCTTACCTGCCCGAGCAGATTCAGATGCTTGTTTTTTCCATTTATCTTCTGCCACCAAAACTGAAGCGTTTTCATCTGCAGGAACTTGGTCCTTGTAGACCACCTGTTCATTTGAGCTTTCCTTCTCTGCAACCTCAGGGGTTTCTACTGCCTTCAAGGTTTCTTTCTCTATAGCCTCAGGGGCATCTTCAAAGGTATCCTCCTCTTTAGCCTTAGGCATTTCCTGTGCCTTCAACATTTCACCAGTACTGCTATCAGCAATCTCATGGGAATCTTGTTCCTTTGGGGTTTCAGTTCCTTCAACCTTGACGGGATCTTGATCCTCCGGGATTTCAGTTTCTGAAAGGGAAACTTCAGGGGCAGGAAATCTCTATTTCATCATTGGTGATAGCTTGTGAGTAGAACAGATAGAAACAGATCAGATTGTTTGGACTGTTGTCAATGCATGAGATGACAACCTGTAAAGTCAATGGCAAGTTAGAATCATTCTAAAAAGACAAGATGCAAGAGAAGCAAGAGCTATAACAACACCGAAGAACTTGTTTCACGCACTTTTTTTTTGGTTCAGCCGATATGCAGTATGACACTGTCCTCATTTAATGTAAATTTTCTATGGACGTGAAAGTCGCGTAGCACATCTTGTAATACAGGTTGTCTAATTGTACAATTGTGTTGTTGAGGGTTCGGATAATAGCATTGAGGCAATGTCTGTATATGTAACTGCATTTTTTACTCCAATGCAAACAGTCAATTGTGCCATCATTTAAGAATGCAAAGGCAGAAGCAGGAGAATTACATATGGCACATACAGGCTCAAAGGGGGTGGAATATGCATTTGTTGCTGCCAGTACACCCTCAACCTGCATATATGAGCAAAGTAGTTAATATATCAAAGAATATAATATATGTGTACAAAAAAAATGTGCATGAAAAATGTTTAACGCAAATTTGCAATTCTGTTACAAATGTTGCTTGGGTTGTGTGAAAGATCCTTTCTTTCACATCTCTTTTCTTCGTTATATTTTTGAAGAGCATTATTGGAAATTGCCTTTTCTGCAACTGTTGTTCCATTGAGGAAAAAAAATGTGCATAGGTGTCGAACAATTGTAACTGAAGCATGTAACAGTTTAATAGTTGTGTAAGGTGACTAAAATATATCATCATGCGAAAGCAAAGGACAAAACTGGGTATGGTGAGCGGTACCATTGCCTTGTCGTTGTCCGAATTGCCATTTTTTATATGCAGAATGTGCTGCGAGCCAACTTTTCTTGCTACTGTGACAACTGCACCAATGGTTGCGATTGGGTAAATGTCTTTGCTCTCTGCAAATCGGCTAATCGTTGTGTCCAGTATGAAATGATATTCTGAGAAAACCCCAGGCACTTTTTCGACAGTACTTGTTTCATAAAGTGATATGATCTGATCACAATCACCACGGTCATATACTGTTTTTGGTAATATATTAAAATTTGTAATGGATATCCCATCACCTGGCAAGATATTTTCTGCATGTTTCTGGACAAATTGTGCAGGGATAGTCAATGCGACTGTCATCATGGCTTCGTTGTCTATCATGTCAGCACGAACAATGCGTCTAGTTTTGTTTGCGTTGTCTAAGTAGGTGTTGTAAACGACCATTATGTCTCTGAAAAACACTTGCCCAGTTCGGCAGCTGTTCAAGTCCTCTATCGATAGTATACTGGGTGGTGTAACTTTGGGCCTGGTGATAGTTTTTGAATAGAAAAAGTAATGTGAAGGGAACTTTGTATCCCTAGAATTTGGATGAATTATGTTGGTTAGAGTTTTGTAACCATACCTCTTAACCTGGGGAGCGTGCACTGTGACAGGCACCTCACTTGTACTTGCTAATACCTCTTGCGAACTGAAAAACAAGTGTTGAATAAATGACATCAACATATTTGTCATGGCATAGATGAATAAATGACTGAGGATATTTGTTTCCTAAACATAGTAGGAGCGTAAATTATGAATCTTTAGCCTCGGGCTTGTCGTTCTGCTGACGTCTACGACAGTTGACTACTCATGCTTGTGTCACTTGTCCAACTTTTTCTAATGAACACAAGAACATATATGGAATGTAAAGTGACAACAACTAAGTAAGCATGTGCATTGTATGTTGTTCATAATCATTATGGTTGTACGTTAAGCATATGCATTGTGTTTGCTTTAGTATCACTATTGGTGTACCTTTTGGTAGATTGTAATTCAGCTTCCTTTGCGGTGGCACATAAGACTTCATCCTCTTATGCAATTAGTCTATTTTTTTCAATGTGGCAGTGCAACAAATACAGTGGAGATGAAGATAAGTTGGTATGTAGCAAGATATGTAGTAGCTACATATAATAAATGAGGTACAACACAGTAGAATAAAAAATACATACAATACATGAGACATAAAGCAATGGAGTAGAAAATAAGGGTAGAAACATGCACCTTTGTATGTCTTCTTCTACATTGTTGGTTAATACTTCTTCCTCTTGTCCAATTATTCTATTTATTTCAATGTAAAGGTGCAGAAAATACAATCGACATGAAGGTAAGTTCGTATGTAAGAAGATATGTAAACACATAGTAAATGAGATACAAAGCAATGGACTAGAAAATAAGGATAGAAGCATGTACCTTTGTATGTGTTCTTCTACATTTCTAGTTAAGGCTTCTTCCTCATATCCCGTTAATCTGTTTGTTTCAATGTGAGATTGCACAAAATACAATGGACATGAAGGTTAGTTGGTATGTAGGGAAAACAAGGAATATGTACATACAACAAATGAGATTCATAGGAATAGAGTAAAAGATAAGAGTTAAAAGCATGTACCTTCTTTTCTCTTGATCCATGTTTGTGGTTATGTTGAGTTTTTTCTGTCCAAAATCTATTACAGACTAGAAAACATTTAAGAAATTGGATGGTGGCATTTGAATGATTTCGCTATGTGCAACAAAGTATCCAGATATGCTTTTGAGACACAGAAATATGGATTTGTAATATGGATTGTTTGGTTTTGTGGAACAAAGTATGCAGATATGCTTTGATACATGGAAATATGATTTTGAAATTTGGTTGATGTATATTTTATAATTCAAGTACAAGACAATTTGTATCATGGTTAGACCAATATGTGTCTAAGATAAAGACTTTGTATTGTGCTATGGGCACATTTGACCATACATGGTCAATAAGTGGGTTTTATACACGGTTTATCTTATCCAAAAGAAAGCAGAGATTGTAATTGCACATGTAGTTTTCCAATTTTTTTGTTATGGCATTATTTTGTAGCATGTCAACATTGAAGTCTCCTAGAATGATAATGGTTTCGTTCTGATGTAAATGGTGTAATGCTTTTGAAAGAATAGTCACTATGTTCACAAATGTTGCATGCGGAGCGGCATAGAGATTCAATATTGCAATCTGCGATTCATGAAAAAGTACTTTTGCTAGCAACATCTCTACATTTTGTTCTTTGAAATGCATATGCTCCAAAATTGCTATATGTTTTTTCACTAATATCATCACTCCATGTGTAATGTAACTTGATATGCAATTAAAATTTGGAAATTGTTTGTTTTGCATGCATAGTGTCATGTATGTTTCTTGTAAGCATAGAATATCAGATTGCAATGTGTCATATTCATTGATTATATCATTCATATGTGCATTTAGGTTGTGTGTGTTAAGTGAGAGAATCAGTACAGATGAGTTTGTTTGTATGGATCGGTAATCATAGTCTAGATTCCATTTTGCGGTAGTTTGAAGGCGTTGCATCTCAATATCGACTTTATGTTTGACCTTGAAGTTATCTTTTGTAAGAGCGCTTAGCAAATACAAGGACTCTATGTTTCTGACATGGGACAGAGATGTGTATACAAGTCCATGTATTTGTATTCCAACAGGGTCAAAGGCAACACTATCAAGTGTTAGGCCTTGCGATCTATGAATTGTACGTGCACATGCAAGTTGAATTGGAAATTGCTTTCGAATCTTTACCTGACCTGTCTTTGTTGATGTTGATATTGGTTTTGATATTCGCAATATAGGTGTCCAATCGCGTGAAGTGTTTGAATTATATAGATATGCTAACTAGTTGTTTTGTCGGTGCCCAATATGTGGGTCATGGAACTTAACCCATAGAACATCAACTTCACTATTGTTGGTATATGCTTTGAGTATGCCATCTGCACCATTGACCAGGCCATCTTGTGAGTCATAGTTGCAGGCATATATTTCAACTAGCATGCCTAATTTCAGGACAAGTTGCAAAGGCAAAGTAGTTGTATGTTGATGGCATGGTACATTGCCAATGTTGTATTCTTCTAGGTCAACTACATTGACGATGATTTGATAACCAGACATCAACGATAGCATGTACTTGTTATGCATTGCGACATCTTTGTTTCTGTAGAATAGGTAAGGGAAGGTTGGGTCTGTCAGTGTTGGTCGCATGCAACTTGAATTGATATATGCTAAGTCATCACATGTTTGGTTGTTTGTTCGCATTCTATTTAGAATTGCACTAAAGTACTCATCTTTCTGGTGCATTGTAGTATGCAGTTCGAAGCATTTTATGTTGTCTTTCCAAAAGTCATGTGTCATTGTTTGCATGTTGATCATAGGTTGTTCAAATATCAAAGAATCTTGTATGGGTTGTGCTTGGTAAAAATCCCCACAGAATACCATATCAATGCTCCCAAAGTATTTGGTTTGGACATGTTTCATGTTTCTTAGACAATTGTCAATGGAATATAAGAAGTGACTTCCAATCAAGGAGGCTTCATCTATGAAGACAAGTTGTAGTTCGTCATAAAGCTTTGACAAGGTATCTAGCATTTCTTTGCCAAGTGGAAGAAATTGTGACTTGTTAAAAGGCATCAACAAGGTAGAGTGGACTGTCGTTCCACCTGCATGATATGAAGCTTTTCCTATATATGCAAGTATTAGTCCCTTTGGTTTCATAGGGTCACTCATAGTGTTTGAATCGTAGATTCGTATAAGCATTTGGAATAGTGATTTCGATGTGAATGTCTTGCCTATTCCTGCGCCACCTATAAGGAACAAGTGCACATGAGTGTGTATGTTTAAGCGTTTCTTCATTGCAATATCCTTTAGGATTGCTTGTTGTTCTCGATTCAACAGTCCTCTAATTCTGTAGTATTTGTCGTTTTCGACATAGAAAGGATGGTATGTTACTTTAAACCCGAGATTGATACATTTTTCAGAGGCAGGTTCTCGAGGGAAAGGAAAATCTGCTTGCGAATCATAGGCTTCACGGTGAGTTGTAGTTGTTTTATGCCTTATTGATATGTCATCAATATTGGCAGGGGTTTCTAGTTTATCAAGTGCACTTTATAAATCACCCCATGTTGGGTTGACGTTGTACATAAATCTAGCCTCATTGGCTTGTATTGTAGCCTCATACAGAGTATATGCAGCTTCCCATGTAGGCAAGTTATGTTTTAGTGTGTCTTCATTGTGATCGAATGGAACATACAACAATAGTTTCTCTCTATAGAAGTTTCCATAGTCGATGTGTTTGTTGTATTTGACAAAGCATATTACGTTTGGATTTTTTCTTTTTGATATCGGTGTACCATTTTTTTTGTAATGCGATACAAATTCTGCAAGGCATATATACTTAATGGTAGATGGGCATTGGAGGTAGTAATCAATAATAGAGTGACATATCACATCCTCCGAATTATCAGGCTCTTGCTTTAGAAGGACTGGTGGCTTAAGAATGAAAGTGCGTGTGTCAGGTGGAGATGTGTTTATGAAGACACATTTTCTCAAACTACAGTTCAAAGGTAAGGAAAGTGTGATGTGAACTGCTTTCTGAGTAGACATTTGTTGGAGATTAAGTAATGTATTTCCAAGCATACATATCATTTGAATAGCATCAATTCGACTTTTTTCATGTTCTTTGTGTATTCTCCTAAATGCATTTGTCATATATTTGTCAACCTTCATCATGTACGAGGTACAATATGATGTTGCATCATATGCATTGAGGACATATTTGCGCATCTGTATTTTCATTCCACATAACTGGCATATCCTTGGAGAAACCATTGTTCCAAATGTGCGAAGGTTTTCATTTTAGGAAAATTGTTGGTTGCTTAAGTGTAGATTGTATAATTTGGATGTACTCATGTTCAGTTAGCTTTAGTTGCACCAAAAAGTCTTCGAAGGTCATTGAGTCATCAAAGTCTCCTTGTTCCAGAAATGTGAACAAAGTTTTTGATTTGTCAATTAGAATGTTGTCCTCCAAGTAACTGGTTCGATAATTCTTGTCATTCTCATCGGCGACATAGGGAAGTTGTATCTGCAATGTGATTTATTTTTTTTTTTTACAGCTTTTTGTGTGGTAATGCCTATGAACTTTGGCAAGTTCTGGAACCAAATGATCTGTGTTGCATGTTACATACTTGTCCAAAAACTGCTCGATCTGTGAGTTGTTGTCATTTCCATATATCGGTGCATCTTTTACCCATAATAGTGTGTGTTCATGTTCACTACCTCTATTTTGGAACTCAGTTACAAAATAATAGTCTGATATTCTTCCGAAGAATGTTTCATCATGAAATATCAATTTCCTCAAAGCATTCACTCTATGTCTATAGTAAGGAGTACATGTGACTGGGTCTTTTCTTATGAGGTGGTCAATGTCGTCATTTTCCAATGTTTCAGTTTCTTTTTTCCTGTTCCTGTTCCTATATAATGTAGACAATGTAGTCAACAATGGATTCCAGTGATGCTCTACACTTGTAAAAGTGATGAAAAATGTTGGAGGCCCCAATTGTCGGATCATTGCAAATAGAGTTTTCTTGTTTTGTTGCAGGTAATCAGGGGAGATGAAAATGTTTTTAAAATCTATGTAGCCAATATCAGATTTCAAGATTTTCTCCAGATTTGTTTTGTATTTGACATCTTTGGCCAATAGCTTTCTTCCTTGTAACTGACCTTTTCTTATTCTCACCCATATGCAAGCGAGCACTTTCTCAATTATTATGCGCATTGTTTTGAAAAACAAATTTGTTATGTGACAAGAGAAGTCGTCGCTGGGTAAAATCATGAATTTGGGTAACACTTTCGTGACAATCGGGTCTCCTAAATTTCTAGCGGCAATTTTTCGGCCGAACAAATGTTTCTTTCGGCCGAAATATTTTTCGGCCGAAAATTTTCACGTTAAATTTAACGGTGCCCTCGAAATTCGTGTACAATGTTTTTTGGATGAATTATTTTCCCATGGTAAGCATATTTCGGCCAAAATATTTTTCGGCCGAAACGTTTATTTTTAACGGATTCTGTTAAAAACTAAGTTTCAGCCGAAAGAATATTTCGGCCGAAAACGTGAAAATGAGACTGTTTGGAGGAAACTGCAAATTCTCTCCATCTTACTTCATCATTGGAGGTAGCGGACTCCTACAAATACTCAGAATTTAGTTTGAGAATTGATACCAACATTTTTAAAATTGAATCTTCTTTCATTGGGTATAATTTGTTTTCATTTTCATTGTTTTTATCTAATTTTAATTAATTTTATAAAAAAATCACTGCATAATATTTTTAGGTGAGATTATGATTCGGTGAAATGAAAAATCCATATCTCTAAAAATACACAACGGAAAATTATGGAAAATTTATATTCATAATTTTTAAACTGTTCTCTTCAAAAGGGTATTTTTAGATTTTACTTTTAAGTAAAAATTAAGATAGATACAAGGTGTAGAAAAAAACGTGTTTAAAATCTGCAACGTTTTCATCTTGGTCAACTTCAAAAAATTCTAGAAATTATAATATTCATCCGTTAGATTCAAAATTATAGTCATAATAAAATAGAGTCTCTATAGATTGTTGCAGTATATTTCATTTCTTAAAAAC
>ML780466.1:1459931-1475718 GCA_009831015.1 Picea engelmannii
ACGATTCTAAACTACCCCGAAGAATAGTCTCGATACTGAAACAATCAGTAATCGATCTTACAAAATGACCTTTTTACACACACTCATCAATACAATGATAACCCTTAACTGATGATCTTGAAGCACTGAAATACAACAAAAATCTCTAGCTTTTAACAGACTTCAAACTAGTTATGTGTTTTTTCTTATAGCTCCAAAGAACATCAAGAACTACATACCTGAGTTATATCACTCTGTTCTTTGAGTGGTTCTTGACAATATAATTTTACAAACAAAAAATAATATAACATACACAAATCACATCACACTATATGTAACACTACAACAAATCTACCAAACCAAGTCAAACACTTGCCGAACATAAAGTCCACCCATTACAGCGGGAATCAGAGTTTCGGCAGAGAGAAAATCGAACCCTGCTATCGACGCCAAAGCAGATCTGATGTTAATAAACATGTTTTACAACTATCAACAGATCTGGTAAGCAGTCATTGGCTGCTACAGAATGAGCAGGATGCAAGCTTCCAAATCTTAAAAACGTGAGGTGAGCGCAGGTGATGTGACGGATCTCTTTTCTTCCATGCAGCTGTCACTGATCAATGAATGCATAGGCGTCTAACCTCTCACAGTTTGATGAGCGAATATCTGGGCAGCGATACCCTCGTCAGTTCTCCTACACAATGGTCCTTTATTCACAAGGAGAGTTTCCCGCAATAATCTCACAAAACACACAGAAAATTTAGAAATTCAAACCCTTTAACCCAATCTACTCCTACAGCGGAATCAAATTATTACTCTTCTCTCATCTTCCAGCCCCTCTCGTGAGAGATTCAGGGCGGTCCTTGCTCTGATACCAACTTAGAAATCGAGAGGGAAGCTATTGCACAATATTCACACACAAAGAATAGTTTGTATTACGCAGACAAATGGAGGTTACATATATAGCATCCAGATCACCGATTCCTAACAATCTAGATCCTAAGAAAGTGGATCTGATTAGCTAAAAATAGTTAACCTAGAATCTCACAGTTACAACAGCTAACTCACAGTTACAACAGATGTAAGGCTAACTCACAGTTACAACAACTAACTCACAGTTACAACAATGGTAAGGCTAACTCATAGTTACAACAGCTGTAAGCATTATCTCTAACAAGATCAAGTTTCATTAAGAAATCATTTTTATCATTGTCACTTATATAAGGGATGGGGTGTGATAAAGAACAACCATCCATTCTAAGGCTTCTAACTTCTGTTCCCATTTGTTTCCAGGCATACTCGAACAACGGCTGGGTCTTCATAAAATATCATGGTGTTGGTATACCTGTTTTGCAATGTTTATGGAAGCAGGTCGATACGTCAGATAGCTTAATCTGGAATATGCTAATTGAGAAATTGTAAGCTAACCATGTTTTATTGCCTGAGGAGTAGCATGCAAGATCAAATAAGGAGGTGGACGTAGCTTGAGCGAAGTTGTTGGGATAAGGAGGGTTTTCAAGATTATAATCTGTATGTGTGTACTTATTATGATCTATATTGCCATTTTAGTTGGGAACTATGTACTTATTATAATCTGTATTGCCATTTTAATTGGGAATTACACTGCATATGTAATTCTTATGTGTGTATTTATTTGCAGGTATGAAGATAGAGACATGCTATATTTCTTTGGGATAGCTTATAATAATGAAGAGTTGCATGTGGCTTCAGTCAAAGGTTTTAGGAGTTCAGGTTGGTTTCAAGAGTTCAGATTGGTCCTTCCCACTTGTAAGTTTCTGCTACCCTTAAATTGATTTCAAAATCTATACTCTTTACTAAATTAAAAAATCTATATTCTTTACTGAATTGAAAAAATATATATATTTACTAAATTAAAAAATAGTACTAGTAGGACAGCATAAACGTACCACTACAATAGTAATGAATAAAACATAATAACAATGAATAAAACATAAACCTATTTTGAAATAATAAGGTTTATTTTGAATTGAAATAAAATAGTAAGGTTTATTTTGAATTGAAATAGTAGAAACTTACCAGTATTTCAACCTTGCAGAAACAAACAGCCACAGCTAAGGAACCAACAAACAAACATCTACAATGAAGGAACAGAAGGAGTGACTATAAGGAACCGGCAAACAAATAGCGACAGCGAAGGAACAAAGGAACAAAAGGAGTGACTATAAAACCAAACAACTACATCGAAGGAACAGTAGGAGTGACTATAAAATGATGATAGTGATGAAACAGTGATAGTGATGGTGATAGTGATGAAACAGTGATAGTGATGACTGAACTAGTGATAAACCAAGAGAGGAATCTATGTGCAATCTATGTGTACTTTGTTGTTCATATGATGGTCCTGGAATTCAACTGCAGTCCTAATATATAAGGAGGAGCATGGCGGTGGCGGTGGGTGACCAATAGTGCCAAACTTCACTGCATCAAAATATAGTGACCCTTTCACCTACTCTTTGGACTTACCCTTTCAGGACTTACCCTTTCAATTTCAATTGTGATTGTGACTTCAGGACTTACCCTTTCAATTGTGATTGTGACTTACCTACTTACCCTTTCGAAATTGAGACTTATCGACTTACCCTTTCGAGACGTTTCATAAATGTTCATCAATCCAATGGACATAATTTAATGGACATAATTGTTTACCAACCCAATGATGGACATAATTGTTGGACAGAAGATATGCCAAAAAAATGCAAAAATGTTAATGTAGCTTTGGTTATGCAATATTCACATAATGCATATCTGAACCTCAAACCTCCTATGATTGCAGTGACGTATATGTAAAAGCATAAAATAAATTCTACAATAAGAGGTGTAGATTATTATCCAATAGGATTTTCAATAAAAAAAAAATATTAAGAAAATGATTATTTTATGTTTCCTATATAGAACTGTGCAAAACTTGAAAAGCATACAAAAATATATTTGATCAAACACAAACTAATCTAAAGTCAACACTAAAGTGAATGCTCTGGCCTTCGACAGGGACTAATAAGGGACAACCAACTAATGGTGAAGTTAATGTTTACATTATTCAAATATGTGTGCTTTATTATATTATATTCAATCAATATATTTTTATTTTTTTTATAAAAAGTTGTTTTAAATTCTATTAAACACGATAATCTTGTTAAACGGATGATTCATACTTCTTTTCCAAAACTAATTACATTTATAGTTAGAGATAATAGTAGGAGTTGATTTCTTCAACTCATTTCTATAGATTAAAAAAATTCACCATCTAAACCATAATCATATTCTCAATTGAGATGAAAAACCTTTACCCATTGATTGTTTTGTTTTATTGACAACCCACCAAGTGGGTAGGTCTCTAATTACTTACAACCTCTTAGTAGTAAAACACACATTTACCCCAAATACAGTGTCATTTCATTTGGTATCAAAAATTACATAAGTTGAAAAAGTCATAAAGATTAACAAGAAACTGTTTAAAAAGTCATAAAGATCAACAAGAAACTGTTTAAAAATGAGTTAATTTATCATTCCATGACATAAATTTATAATTGACCATTTTTCTTCCTTTAGAAATTCTACCAATAACATAGTAGAAATTGAAAATTCTACCAATGACATAGCAGAATTTGATTCCATTACTTGCTTCTTACATAAAACTATTTTCGAGAGTTTCTATTTTATTTTTTATTTTATTTTCAATAAGGAAAAAACTTATATTAGATAATATAAAAAAATTTGTTACAGAAGCTCTTACATATATAACTTACAACAATCTCAAATTTTCCTGGCTTTTTGTTTAGAAAGTTTAACTCTCTGCTCAAATTACAAATATATATACTTAGTAAACTTGTATAATGATATATTTATCCTCAGAAATACAGCCTCATATCAAAAAGAAAAAAGTGCCCTTCTAACATCAGTCCATGTCATGTAAGAAGGTATCTAACTTCTAATCTTTCGTAATTTTCAGAGTGTCCTCCATTTAGCACTGCAAAATATATACCATACTCAATAAGGAGAAGAGCTTCTTTCGACAACATATCAACTTCCTTGTTATATGCCCTGTAGATATGTTTTAATTTTAGTTGAGTAAATCTCCCGCTCAACATTCGAATTCTTGACATCCAAGGCTGAAGAGAGATCACTTTAAGATCGTTTTCATTAGTAAACCAGTCTATTATAATCTTTGAGTCACCTACCAACTGTAATCTATCTATCTTTTTATAACAAGCAAAAAAGAGGATACACCACAGAGCAAGAAGTTCACCCTTTGTATTAGTACCATTACCACAATTCATCTTCAATATGTATGTCCCTAAAACTGGACATCTTATAACAGTTCCAGCCCCACATTTGGTACCTCTATCTTGTGAAGATCCATCAAAAAACTCCACTACCATATCCCAATCAATAATAGGTGGTCTATAAATTCTACTACCCTTATGATCTAAGGATACTTTTATATCTCCCAAGTCCTAAACGATGTTGTTGCAAACTCTAACCCTATTAGGAAGTCGATCTTCAAATATTATCAGATTCCTTTGTTTCCAGATTTCGCAACAAATCTAACTTGGCAGTTCTTTTATATTATCCTTCTTCTTTATCTAGTTATGAAAACAATTTGTAATTTGTCCTCCTACCCACATTCCTTTACTTTTTAATTTCTTTTGAATATTATACCAAATTTCTTTGGAAAAATCACAATCAACAAAAAGATGGTTTATATTTTCTTCCTTGTTACCACAGATGTAACATCGCTCTCTTGCGTGCACTGAGTGAACTTATTCTTTGAGGAAACATGCTTGCATGTGATCTGGATTATTATACTATTGGGCATTTGATTATGATTATGAGGCGTTATGGATTGATGACATGTTAATTTGTTGTATTGACATAGACAGGTGTTATTAACTTAGCTTTCCTGAGTGTGCCGGATTTTGGACCTCGAGGATGCAGAGGCATCGATGAAACCCTTGGACTTCGGATTGAGTCAGGGAGTGGACTATTGGGGTTTGATTGTTATATATATGACATTTATGCATCTGATTAGATGATATGATTATGGATATTATTTCTGACATGATTCATTGATGATGCAGGCTAATGATAGCTTGCCGACCAGACTCACATGTGGAGTAGAGGGATCATACACGATAACCAGAGACATTGAGGGAGAGGTGTGGACAACAGCCCTGCCACAGCCTACTAGCACTCCCATCGTGGTTCGAACTGTAGATTAACGATTACCTAGTTCAAGAAGACCCACGATGTCATGAGGGAAGACTGTGACAGTCGCTCACGATGATTCTAATTGGGTTCAATAAGGCAGGGGCCTTATTCCTTAGAGGCCCTTAGTCTACCATGAGATCAGCTGATGGAGTATTGACTCCAGGGTTTTTTTATGTCTACCAAGTCAGTCAATAGGCGAGTGGCACTCTTGGAGAACGTAGTGCGCCCTTAAGGGCATATTGCGCAAGAAAAACAGAAAGAGGCGAGTGGCACCCTTGGAGGACGTAGTGCATCCTGAAGGGCACGTCGTGCAATGGAAACAAAATGAGGCGAGTGGTACCCTTGGAGCACCTAGTGTGTCCTGAAGGGTCCGTCACGTCGTTAACAAATAAGAGAATAAACCTAGATGGCCTTAGAACGAATAATGTGATAAGAAAAATTTAAAAACAATTTCCCGAATAAAATGTCACCCAACCTCGAAAATTAAAATCTAGGTCTAAAGTAATACTTGTGGTAAAAAAATAATAATCATCATTAAACATGTGACGAAAAGGGGGTAAGAAACTCGATTAAATTATTCAAATAAAATTATTGAGGGATTTAAAATTTTAAAAGGGAAATTATTGTTTTGTTACACATGTTAATTAAAGTTTATTAATTAAAAAGAAAAAGGGGAAAAAGATAATTTTCTACACTTACTAATTTGAGTTTAGATAAAAAGGGAAAGAGGGAAATTTAAAAGAATTAGGAAACTAAAGGAAAAAGGGGGAAACATAAGGAAAATGAAGAATGACCAACTTAGCAAGGAATCTTGCCTTTAAGAACTTTCTAAATTGAACTCAACTAGTAAATTAGTAAGGGGGCAAGTCATTAAATTGTGTAAGGGAATATGAGGACACCTAGGAGCGATTCTAGGAATGCTTTTAAGTGGGTGAGGGAAATAGGAGTAATTAAAAAATTAATGAAATTAATTTATGGTGCAACAAAGGGGATGGATGACACATGTACGAGGAGGATTTTTCTGAATTAAATTTTTGAACAATAAATTAAATGGAAAATTGGGAAAGAAAATGACTTAGAAACTCTATATAAAGGAGGGAGGAGGAGAAGGATGGATCTCTCTTCTGTTATGCGTAATGTTACGCTGCAGAATTTTAGGCTTGATTGACTTAGCTTGTGGGAGTTGGGATACCCAGCTCGGTGAGGAGTGGTAGCTCGGCCTTGCGAGGCAAGTTGGGAGCTAGTTGTTCTCTGGTTTAGTGTGCATGGCCCCTTTGCAACTCAGGGGGATAAGGGGGAAGAAGAGTACCCCTAGCATTGGTTGGGAGGTACCGGTGAAGTCTCAACGGTTGGCAAGCAGGAGTTGCACGGAGCGTGTAGGACATTGACTCGGAGCGGTCACCTTGAGCTACGGTACGCAAGCTTTGGTTTTGCATAGTAGATTACTATTGATCCGGTGCTTTCATTTATGTACTTTTGATTTTGTAAGAAAGTGTTTGACATAGCAATGTAATCGAGAACTTAATTTCTCCATAGAATTAAGCTCGTTGCTTGACTTGATTCCCTTGGCATTCGATCCCTGATTGACGTGACTGTCCTATTGGTTTTATTGATTTATCGTGAAGATTTTTTATTTACTTCTTCCTCATCCATAGATCATCAGTCCACGCCTGAGCAGTCGACTAGGAGCTGAATTGACGATTGTCACTTCGGTGTTAATAGACCTATAGATCCTAACGTCCTGCTTTTTTGTGTGTGGATGATGAACGAAGGATGTGTTTTCCCAGTCATCTACCCATGTTGATTGTTCTAGGTTGATTGATGGTCATTGCGCCTTCTTGCGATTGAAACCTCTGTGTGTTGTTCATCGTCATTCTTTGCGATTTTAATGACCACCTTTATTTTACTTATGGACCGCATTTTTCCATTTCCACTTGAATGTCATTATTTGATTCATATCCGGACTGCGTTTTTAATGTATGTGGTGATTACTGGGCGATTTTAATGACTACATTTATATTCTTTTTCCCTGCGTTTTACATTGAGTCTGTAGTTACCGACGTTTTCCCTTCAGACCTCACTTTAATTGATTGTGAAATCACCCATTGACCGAAATTTTTGTTTAGCAAATGACTTCGATTTTTTTTTCTTTATGCGTCTTCCATTTCACCCCCTTCTTGTACCAGCGATCCCATTTTCTTTTACCCAACGATTTATACTAAACTCAACGATATTTTTGGTCAGAATTTTTATATACAGTGATCTTGGATTGCAACGGTTTTTATTGTGTGACTGCATTGAAGCTTCAAACAACGTTCTAATTACCCACTTGTGTCTATGTTTGAAACTTCAGACATCGTTTTTTTGATTCCCCTTTTAATGCTTGACACAACGATTCCAATACCCTGACTGTGATTTTCTTTTAGTGGGATATCTGCATTCCTTGCTTAGGTATGCGGTTTTATATTGGATGTGTTTTGTATGCATGCACAGGTGCTGCGATTTCAATACACTGACTACTCTTTATTTAAATTTTAAATGACTGTGTTTGACGCATTGATAAATTGATAGATTGATAATTTGGTAATTGACACTTGGATAAAATGCTAAATTGCTACTGACTGCGAATTTTAAGTACTACGAATGATACTTTCTATGAGAGAAATTTGTATGGCTATGTATCCATTGACCGCTCACCTTGATAGCAATCATACAAACTGCAACATAGCGATTTTCTATTTCTCTATTAGTTCATATTTAATAATTTTTGCCCCACAGCTATGGTATTACTGTCATATTTGTCTAGCGAATTTATACTTATAGTAAGCAGCGAATTTGCAATTATGGTGAAGGTCATTTGTTAGAGTTCTTTTTAGTTTTCAGGATTGTCATTCGCAGTGAATTCCTATAGTGGATGGTCTGTGTGTTCGCTTAGTGAACTGCGTGCCCAGTACTCCTTCAGAAAGTCACTTAATTATAGCGATTATAAATTCCTTGAACAGCATGCCTTGTAACTCCTTTGGATAGAAATGTACCTGTAATGAACTGGGTAACATCCTGGTGATGACAGTAAATTTATAAAATGACAGTAAATTTAAATGGCAGTAAATTTAATGACAGGAAATCTAAATGATAGCAAAGGCAACAATTTTATTAATGACAGTAAATTTATGTTTAGGGGCAACAATTTATAATTAAAGACAACATTTACATTGACGATGATTTGATTTCATGTCAGACAACATTCGTACTTTAATGTCAATGATTCATGCCTTGATTAGACAGCAGGGGCGTTTTTAATGAACAACTAATTCTGTTATTGTTAAACTTGTTTTTACTCAACAACTTTAATGTTTAATAGACAACTGGTTAAACCTTAATACTGTCAATATGGCTAGACAGTGTGTTGGAAGTTAATTTTGTTAATAGCGTTATAATCATAGGCATTATACATTGATATTGTGAATATTGCATATATTGGTATTTTCTAAAATTAGATTGTATTTAATGTTAGATTAGGTTTGTAATTATTGTCTAATTTGTAATTTAGACTTGCTAATTAGATTGGTATTTAAGGTTTAATTAGATTTGCAAATTATTGACTACTTATAATTTAGACTTGCTAAATTAGAATTGTAATTAATGTTAATTTGATTTGTAGTTATTGTCTAACTGGTAATTTAGACTCACTAAATTAGATTTGTATTTAATGTTAAGTTAGGTTTGTAAATCATTGACTAATTTGTAATTTAGACTGGTTAAATTAGATTTGTAGTTAATGCTAATTTAGATCTTAATTAATGACTAATGAGACTTGATTAATGGTTTGGGTTGTTGTTGAAGTCATGTATTAGCTTGTGCTTTTCCTTTTGATTGTCGTCATCTTGCGTCTTGTCGACCTGTTGCTTGGGGTATGGGTGTAGTCTTCTTATCAGTATTTGGCTCCTAACGAGTCGAAATTATCTTGAGTCCTTGGTTCAGATAGGTCATGTTGCGCCAAGGTTATTGTCGCACCTGTCACCTAGGGATGACATGATTCCTGAGGAGGGGGATTAGGGCACGCCCTATTGGATAGAGGTGATTGATGACTCGACCAGGGTTTGTGCTTCTCGTTGTGGGTTTTGTTGATCTTGTAAGTTTGTTGTTGGCACTTGGGTTGCAATGCCTTCATGCATTTGGTTGCGTGCCATCGAGGTTATAGTTAACTGGTCATTGAGGCCATTGTGTCGGGATGGGGATGTTGTCCCTTAGTTGGTAAGCGTGGTCATGTTGTGTCGGGAAGGTAGTCGTTTCTCCTTGTTGTTTTATGCATGTTTTGCCTAGTTTCTCTTGTGCCAATGCGTGGAGTCATAGTTGTCTGTTTCATGATCGACATGCATGTGTTAGTCATTAGGTTGTGTGGTTCAATTATTGTCGTCGTTGTCTTCTTGCCTAAAACAAAAAAAAATGCACTTTCTGCTTCGCTTGTAGTCGTAATGATGGGGGTTGTTACAACAGAGGACACATTTACTAGGCCCAACAATAACTCTCTTCACCATATTCCCCCAAGTATGTATTTTATGTTCAAGCACTAACCAAATAAATAATTTTAATTTTAAAGGAATATGCCTATGCCAGAGATCAGAATACCAAAAAGGTGTATCTTCCACCTCCTCCTCCAATAATTGAACTTCATAAGTCTGTTTAGCATTAACCTGTCCCTTGTTAGTGTCCCTGGACCACAATAAAGTATCTTTTTCATCATTTAAATCAATCCCCAATCCTATTGACCCCTTGATAAAATTATTCCACTCCTCTTTTTGTTCCCCTTCCAGTCCTAGTAATTCAACATTTTTCCAATTTGTATGTCTCGGTTCCACCATATCCAAGTTCCTTGCTTGTGCTAAAACTTCAATCCCTTTTATTTTCAAAGTTTGTATAAGATTCCTTGATAATTCATAATATATGTGTGCCCCAACCATTGGATTAGTCCCAATTCTGATTTCTCTCCCATTGCTAGGTTTCCAATCCAGCCATTCTATCACTATATCTAAAGAGGAGTTGAGTGCTCTCCAAATATTTGATATTCCAGACTATTTTTTCCTTCCTTCTCATTCCATAGGCCAGGTATCATTAGACAAAGATGTTTTTGATACCCCATCCACCCACCTTCATTGGTTTAGCTATCTTTCTCCAGCTAATTAGATGTACCCCTTCTTTTATCTTTTTCCCTGTCCATAGAAAGCTAAACATCCTCTTTCTGATATTATTTAAAATAATTTTAGGTATTTTGGCTAATGATAACCAGTACACTGAAATACTTTCAAGAACAACTTTTACAAGAGTAATTTTACCCCCTAAACTTAGCCACTTGTGACTCCAATTTGAAATTCTAGTTTCAAATTTCTTCTCCAACCAACTCCAAACTGTCTTGTTGTAACAATTTGGTTTGAGAAAGAACCCAAGGTATTTAAATACTTCATCAATTGGTTTAACATCATATGGAAAAATATCCTTCAACACTGCAAGATCCTCTACTGTCCACCCAGCTTCTAAGAAAGATGACTTATGTGGGTTGAAGGCCATACTTGTTGCTTTGTAAAAAAGTTCAAGAATATTCTTGTAATCTTCCCATTCCACAATATTTCCAATCCCAAAGAGAATTATATCATCCACAAACATCAAACGTGTAATGGTTATCCCTCTTTCCACTGGGATTCCTTCTACTTTCTTATCCAACACATGTTCCTTTATAGATCTGCTTAGCCATTATACAATTAAAATAAACATTAAAGGTGACAAGGGGCATCCCTGCCTTAATCCCCTAGAACTTTTGAAGAATTTTTTAGGCTTACCATTTATCAAGATTGCATAGTTTGTTGAGGACACACAACCCGTGATCCAATCAATGGCTTCTCAGCTAAGCCCCACCTGAAGTAGTACAAGCCTTAAGAAGCCCCAATCCACTCTATCATATGCCTTTATTAGATCTAATCTTAGAACCAATGCTTTTACATTTTTCACCTTGATTCTATGTAGGGATTCATGTACTATACCTATGGCATCAATGATTTTTCTGCCCTCAAGAAACCCAAATTGTTCCTTTGATAAGCCACAGGATAATGAGGATTTAATTCTGGTAGCTATGATTTTAGTGATAATATTATACACTAATTTACACAGGGATATAGGTCTAAATCCCCCAAAGGAATCTGGACTATTACTCTTTGGTATAAGGGCAAGGAAAGTAGCATTTAATGCCCCAAAAACCCAACCTTTCCTCCTGGACTCTTCCACCATCTCTAAAATATCATTTCCCAATATATCATAAAAAGTTAGAAAAAATTCTACTATCCAGCCATTCGGGCCAGGAATTTTTTATCCTTTAAAACCTTTTAGGGTTTTCAAGATTTGTGTTATATTAATTGGTTCAGTCACTCTACGACTATCTTCCTCATTAAACATCCTTGGATAATTATTTATTAATACTAATCGATCAGATATGTTTATATTAGATTGTGCCTTATATATATTCTGAAAATACCCCATAGCTTCCATTTGAATATCTTGATTTCTTGAAATCACAGTACCATCATCCTTACTAATCTCCCAGATTGTATTAATCTATTTTCTGGAGTTTGCATAAGCATGAAAAAATTTAGTATTCCTATCACCAACAACCAACCAGTTAATTCTTCTCTTCTGCCTTCAAGTTTCCTCCTCCTGTCTCAGGCAGTTCACTTCTCTGCTCTTTTTCAAAAACTATAATTTTATCTTCCTCTTTCTCAAAACCCCCTGGATGATTAGAATAATATAATTTCAATTCTAGTTCAAGCTTTTTCATTTCTTTCCTTGCTTCAAGTTTTTTCTTTTTTTCCAAGCTTATCACGACAGATTTGAGAATTTTTATCTTTTTAACCAGAGAATCCATGGGATTTAGTACCTCTGTTCCTAGTAGGCCAACCCAATTGTCTATCACAAAATTAACTAGTTTTGGTTCCTCCAACCAAGTAGAATTGAATTTGAAGGGATGATTAACTTTTTCTTGCACTTGTTCCAAATGTAGTATCACAGGAAGATGGTCAAAAATATTTAGATGACATAACCAAGATCTATACCTTAGCCCTGATAAAGAAAGGTCCTCAGAGATCAGAAATATTTCCAATCTCTTAGCTATGTATTCATGCCCTCCTCTTCCATTCCTCTAGGCAAGAAGGAGTTTAATAGGTTCTACATCCACCCTCCCCTCTTCTTGTACCAATTGTCTAAAATAAGGTTGGAGAGGATCTTCTCTAACATGATCACCCGGAACCTCTCTATTAGACGTAGTAAAATTTAAATCCCCCCCTAGATTAAATAATTTTCCTTTAGTATCCCATCTATTTTGATGGTCTCCCAAAAGACCTCTCTGTCTGAATATGGACCATAACAATTTATTAACTTCAATCTTTTATCTATTTCTTTTACCATTCCTTCCAGATAATCCCTGTAGGAGTCAAGCATGCAGAGAAATAAACTTTTTTTGGGTTCCAAATGGTTAATAATCCACTTGAGAGACCGGATGAATCCACACCACATGAGTACCAGTTTGGTAGAATCTTATTAAAGGTATCCCTAGATTTCGTAACACTAACCATGGTTTCCTATATAAGGATGACATTTGGATTAGTTAGTTTTATAAATATTTTTTGGGCTAAGTGTTTTGTAATTCCCCCCACTCCCCTAACATTAATGGAGTCCACAATCATTTTTTAAACCTAGCCAGGGATTTTTGTGCTCTTAGTGCCCTTGATCCCACACTTTGAGTAGTGCCAACAATAGCCTATTTTTCCTTCTCACACCCTAACTTCCTTGCACTTCTAGTCTTTAGTGGTGATAAGTCTTTCTCCAACCCACCACATACTGCCCCTTTCAAAACCGATGCCTCACCTAGCACAGAAAGAACATGCTTGTTACCATTAATTACCTCTATTTCCACCATTTCCACAGACTTATAAATAATATCTCCCCCCGCAAAAATAGGCAAATTAGGTCTGTTGAGAATATCTCTGTAAGACGAGATATAATTGATTAGTGATTCTTTAATCTCTGCCTGCACTACCGAATCTATCTGTGAGGTATTAGCTAAAACATCATCCACATCTCCATCTATCCTATGGGGCTTTAATACTTGTGTCGTTAAGGAAACTGAGCCAGGAAACACCATCCGACCATCAAGTGTTTCTACTTCAGGTAAGACCCTAGAGTAGGCGTTACAGTCAGTGTTACCTACGGGACCTTCCGTCACTTCCTTCCCGCCCTCTTTTACACTTGACTAGATCGAACTTCCTCCAACTCTAACAATCCTCTCAGATCCCCCATATCCCGAGCTAAACACTTCAATCATAACTTCAGTAGATGAATTGCCCAAATTTAGGTTTCTTTCTCCATCAACCAACCGAGGACTATCAAGATTTGTATTAACCCCTTTCATAATTGAAACAGTCGACGGATTCCCTTTCTCCAAAGGCCTCGACTCGACCCCTCCTTCCACAGGTATCACTAACTCATCCCCTCCCAAGACTCTGTCGATCTCCGCCAAAACCCCACCAACAGACGTATTACAAACCTCACTATGGCTTACACAGTCTAATCGTCTAGTGCTACCTATCCTCCCTATCACTACTGACTCAAACCCTTGGGAAATCAGATCTAAAGACATCTTCCCCCCATCAAAGCTTGCATTAAAAATAGTTTCTTTATTGTAAAGGGAAATATTAGACTTACGCGACACATTTATGCTATCCAAAACCATCTAATGCTTGTCCCTAAGCCTATCAACTGGTATATTGTTCAGCACAAGAATCTGCGCCAGAGATTCTACTTCTTTTTTCTCCACAATCTCCGCTAGAAGCCGCGTCTTATAAATCCCCGCACAATTATGCCTTAAGTGTCTCGTTTCTTTACAAATCGAACATCTAAAAGGCACTCCCTGGAAATCAAGTTTTTGCACGAACACCACTCCTCAACACTCCAACTCAATATCATATGGAAACCCTTCAAACATATCCATCTCCACTAGGAATTTCCCCATCCGTTTGTCAGTTCCCCCTAAAAACCCAATATCCACATAAATAAATTTACCTAAAGAATTATCGATTTCCTTAAATGCCTCCTGATTCCAAACTAATAGCAGACACCCGGGCAGTAATACCCAGAGGTGTATGAACCTGATGAATTCCTTCTCTGGATTAAATGAAACATGCCATCGATTAAGCATCAAACTACCATTTTTCACTATCCAGAACATGTTTAAGTTCTTTTCCATGTCCTCTGAAGATTTGAACAAGAAATAAAACCTACCCTTAGACAAAATGTAAAAGTCTGGGGTATAAACCAGCACCGGTCCCCAACAATCTAAAACCCATTTGTGAATCTCCTTCGTTGCCATGAATTTGTAGCCAAACCTACCAAAAATCCCCCTGTGAGCGAATTGATCTTCTTCCATCACCCCTATATCGCTACCTAAGGTGAGTTTGATATCGCTTTTCTCTCTTTCCAGGGTTTAAGGCCATCCCGCTAAAGATACGCCTTTCTGTGTCTATCTGTCGCCTCGACCACCTATGCCTTGCCCTTTCCGACCCCAAACTCCACACCCCTCAAGTTTAAATCTCTCCCAAGTTCTAGAACTGACTTTTCCAGGTGATTTCGCAAAGGATTAGATGCAACGAACTTCCCCTTAGCATCCCCAACATTTTCCTTCTCCCCTGATCCCTCTGCAGAAACCATGCCAGAAAACCCTAACACCGAAGAAGCCTCACGGTTATTCTTTGTTAGTTGTATCGAAAGTGGATCCACCTTACAACCCTTGTGCAACTCCCAAGTAAAAAGGTCATTAATGACCTCAATTACACTCTTGTCCTTGGAAATTTTTTTGTCCTCGCCATCTTTCCTAATCAAAGAATGTGTCTCCTCATGAATGACCTTCCTCAAGTCATCCAGAACTCGAGTTAACCTGACCCGCCTTAACTCCTCACGATAGTCCTCGTGAGTCTTTAATAAATCCCTATGGTTCCACCAATAGTCATCATCCAGATCCTCCACTAGATCCATAACTCGATCAACCATACCTCACCTAACCCTAAAACTCTGACAAAACTCAGTCCTACCATCAAAACTCTCCCTTAAACCCCTGCCCACCAAGAGAGAACTCAAATCCCATCTAGATTTGGCATACCCTAAGCCATATTAGGTATTGGAAGGCAGACGATCCTCCATTGTCCGCCATTTTAGTTGTTCCACTCAGCTCCATCATTTGAATCTTTTGAGGCAAACCATCTTTATTCTATTCTATTCGTTAGATAAAGTGAGAGGGAAAGAAAATATGTTCATTAACAAGCAACATATCGACATATTAACAATTTAGTTTTGTCGTAAGATTTAAGATTTAAATTTGCGTAAGCCAGAAATGACTATCGTATCAACATTATTAATGAAATTTTTTGATATAATTTTATTTTATTTTATTGTAAAATATTAAAAAAAAACATGTTTGTTTATGTCATATTTGTTCAAGTTATTAAAATAGTATTAATGAAAT
>ML780466.1:1475806-1499076 GCA_009831015.1 Picea engelmannii
ACAAATAAAGAAGTTTCATACATTAATTGGTGTCTAATTTGATTGTGATATTAAAATTAGATTATTATTATTGTTATCAAGTTACTACAAAGGTATTGTTGAAATGTCATACACATATCCTTTAGTGGTATGTCCCACAAAGGGATATACTTAAAAACTTTGACACTGATCTTAAAATTAGATTATTATTATTATTATTATCAACTTACTAGAAAAATATTAATCAAATATCATATACATATCCCTAGGTGGTATGTCCCACAAACAAGAGGATCTCATATACCAATTGATATCTTAACCTTAAAATTAAATTATTATTATTATTATTATTATTATCAAGTTACTAAAAAAAAATTGATAAAATATCATATAAATATAAATAATATATTCCAATAACAAAAAAATCTCATACCCATATTCAATAAGAAAGAAATCTCATATCTATATCTAACTTCACTATAACCATAAAATTATATTATTATTATCAAGTTATTAAAAAAATATCGATGAAATATATATATATATAATTTACCTGGAATTGATGTTAAAAAAATGGGATAAGCTATATATATTACCAATTTACATGAAATTGATGTTAAACGGGCTTGCTGAGCAACAAGTCCCTGCCAAAATGTGGCAGCGTTCTAGCCCAGCACGTCATTGCCAAGAGATACCAAAACCATTTTTTTTTAACGTCGTCGTTGTGTTGTTTTCGAGATACCAAAACCATTTTTTTTTTTAACGTCGATGTGTTGTTTTCTACAGGCAGCCAAGAGATACAAAAACCTTTTTTTTTAGACGTCGTTGTTTATGTTGTTTTATGCAGGAAACCATTATAAGAAGCATTCAATCAGTCCATTGCATTGTTTTATGCAGGAAACCATTATAAGAAGCATTCAATCAGTCCATTGCATGGTGAGATGAGACGTTCTGTTCCCCTCCTCAGTCAAGCCATGAAGACAATAGATAGTGGAGGAAGAGTACAACCCTTCTTTGCGGGGATAGCTTTGGTGCCCAACGTTTCACATGGTAATCATCTGGCAGAACACAACAAGAAGAGTATCCAAGTAAAATAAATTATATATTATGGCAACTAGCAGAAGTGGCTGTTATTGGAGTAGATATTCATGAAGGTTGGCATTTTTATGATTGATAATGTGAAACATTTTTTAATGAATGAAAATATGGGATAAATCAGTCTAATATGTTGTGTTTAGAAAAGTATATGTGTAAAAGGTTGGTAGGGTCGAGGTAAACACATTCAAGTAAAAAATAATCACTAATAATAATGAAAAAGATCACACAAATAATAATAATATTAAAAAAAAATATTAAACTCAAAATTAATACTTTTTTTTTATCAAATTTTTATAGAAAACAATTGTGAAAAGTCATACAAACAAGTGTAGTTATAGCAGAGTGAAATTAAAGACACCTAATTGTGTTTTCTTATTTTGACATTAATATTTTTTTTGTCATTTTATCACTAATAATAATAAAAAAGATCACACAAATAATAATAATATTAAAAAAATGTTAAACTCAAAATTACTATTTCTTTTTTTTCAAATTTTTATAGAAAACAATTGTGAAAAGTCATACAAACAAGTGTAGTTATAGCAGAGTGAAATTAAAGACACCTAATTGTGTTTTCTTATTTTGACATTAATAATTTTATTTTTTGTGTCGTTTTTCCTTATTTTGACATTAATATTTTCTGTAGTTTTTAATTTTAAAAGGTTCCATCTGTTTAAACTGTATAGCACTTTAAAGGATTCCATCTGTTTAAACCGGTGATAAATCCAGGTTAAGTTGAATCAATTTTGATTTTATTTGTCTATTAAATTGAGGATTACAATTTTAAAAAACAAAACAATTAGTACATCTTGCGGTTCTCCCAACTTGAATTTGTATGTTCTCCTTCAAATATAAAAGAATGGTTTGCGTCAAATACCTCACACAGACTGAGGTCTTATACTGAAGCTATACTCCATAGATCACGAGGCCGCTAGCAATTTGAGTTTCACATGGAAGGTTTTAGACATATGGAAACAATAATAATTATGATACTTAGAATCTATAGAATGAAAAATATTATGTCAAATAAAATAAAAGTTAAACAATGTGAACATTGACCATGATAGATTCATGAATAATGAATACAGGACAGAGTCATGAATAATGAATATAGGGATTAGTTTTACATCACTGTAATGGAAATACACATTCACATTACAATGTAGATCACCTGATGGAAAGGGATGCGTTAGTCGGAGAGAATAAATAACATGAGAGATATGTATAAAAGCATTGAACTCAAATAGAAAGATTCTGTAGATTCCAATAACATATTTACAGGACTCTTTTCGTGTAAGAAGTGAAGTCCACAATTAATTTGATCAATTCTGGAAAAACTAGCTATTTTTCTATGTGAGAGAAACATTGATAATATTCTAAGCTAACAAATTGTCTGAATTTTGAAAAAATAAGAATAATAGTACAAAACAAACATACTTAGAAGAATGTGAATACTAACTAAGACAGATCCATGAATAATGAATCCGAGACAAAGTCATGAAAAATAAATATGGGGATTAGCTGCACATTGCTGTAGTGGAAATATACATTCACACTACAATGTATATTCCCTGATGAGATGGGATGCGTTAATACGTAGAATAAATAACATGAGAGAAAACGATTTAAATTGTGCACAAGTAGAATCCATAGATCTTGTCCATTTACCTGTGTCTTTAAATTTGTACACTAGCAATTCGAAATGCAATTTATAATAAAATTTGATTTCTGGGTACATCGATTCTGGGTACATGAGACAAATCAATGTTGAATGTTCGCACAGTAGAGAAGAAAAGCAAGATGGCGATCATGGCTTGCAACATGTACGATGGTTTTGTATTTTTATTTTGAATATTTTCTCAGATAATAAAACAATGCAATTTCATATAATATCTAAGTTACAAAATTGCAATTTCATATAATATCCAAGTTACAAAGCAATATTCACATGAGAGGAACAGATTACCAGAGGAGGAGAACTTCATGGACTGAACAACTCACAGTAGTCTACATTTATTTAATATGATCAGAGAAGTCAGTGACTTAACATGGCTATTTGCCAAATTATGAAAAGAGAATGATGCAGTGGCCTTCACGCATTTGTATTTCATTTTGACAGTTGATATTTGTTTTTGCAGAAGTTCAGTTTTCCGCCTTTTTTTCATTTTTGGTTATTACATTTATACCATGACTGTCAGTATTGTTGTCTCCTTCCATTACATATGTATACATTTCTAATTAACCTGTACCACTATATTTTTTAAACTTATTACTATATATAAACTAGCACAGCCGCTATTTCGCGGCTGAGAACGCCGAAAGGGGATGTTTTAATTGTAGAAAACGTGGGACACCTAAGGAAATCGGGGGTAGAGAATGGGTGGAAAGTTGAAATCCTTGGCTAAAATGAAACGCGCAGATAGGTCAGGAAAGACAGAAAATGAAATGCACGGTCAGCCAGAAAATGAAACGCTTGGACAGTTGAGGAAATCTAAATGGTAATTTGAAAGGTTAATCATTTAAACGTGGCAATCATATAGTGCTACAGTAATTTCTTAATATGATTAGGTAAATGTTAAAAAGTAAACAGGGTAATGGATGCATTCAGAAATACAAGGAAGTTATGAAGAGTAAATCACATTCATTGACTTGGAAGGACGACTAAGAATATGCCAGCATCTTCAATTGTTAACCATTAGATTAGAATTTTAGATTAAAAGTTGATTAATTATGCGCATTATCAATAAGTATACGTCTTTCGGCGTAATAAAATTTTCATATGGTTTTCCACCATTGGTTCGACTACATTGTTAAAATTCAGATCTTCTTAATTAATTTCTCATTTAATCCCTGCCTCTAATGCTAATCCAGTGGACGTGTGTACCATTTAATCATCTGACAAATGCAGTATTTAATTATCTGACAAATGCCAGCTGCATCGACCAGACGTGCTTACCTTTCAAAGAGCGACTTGTTTACATGCAACTGGTTTACATGGTGGAGGTTTCATGACTATGAAAGCGATGTGCATGTATCCAGCAGGAGAGGCAGAGATGGTTGCGTATTCACCGGGTTTTTAGTTCCCAGTCACAGATCAAGTGGAAGAGCTGGTCGCAGTTCGAGAGCCCCCATCTCTTCGAGTTACAGAGTACTTGGGAAGGGCTTCTAACATTCCTGGGAATACAAATGAATCAAAAGCAGTTTACCTTGTAGCCAGGGCAGGGGCTTCTTCAGCATCAAAGACATAGACATAGGTGGCGGTTGCATTTTTCCTTGTTAACCCATATTCAGCACTAATGCTAGTTTTAGTTTTAGAGTAATAGGTTCCGGATCCTTTTTATAACAAAAAGTAGTTTCACTGGCAGAGGTAAAGGCAACAAAGATGGTTCGAAAGCTAGTAGCGGTTCGAGATCCAATTTAGGACCCAGCACCAGAAGGAGCGGCATAGGCAGAGACGGGATAGGCACCAATCTTAGAATTACCAGTGGTTGAAGCGCTTGATTCAGAGCCAATTCATAGCACGGTTCCAACGCTTGATCTAGATACATTTATTGTAAATCCTAGTTAAGCAGCAGATCCTACAGAGACCACGCCAGTTCAAGCAAATTCAGCAGATGATCGAAATATAGTTCTTGGATAGACATATACCTTCAAGCTAAACGATAGGGATGGGGGACGCGCTACCGGTAGAGGGGTTACAGACATGGATAAGACTGCAGGGGCTACGAACCATCAAAGGAAAGGGCATTACAAAATAGCAAGGAGAAACAACTACCACCAACAAACAACAGGAAGCCTCCGAGTTCGAGACCCGTGGATGGATCTTTCGCTTAATACAATTGCGAGTTCGAGACCCGTGGATCGATCCTGATGCCTCCGAGCCCAGATACACAAGGTTTGTTTTATTTAAATATGCTTTTCATAAGCCTTTTAATTGCTTCACCCGACTTTCGGATAAAGACCCCCAGGCCCAAGCCCACCCTCAGCAGATTCTCCAGCATCAGAGAAAGAGAAAGCAAAGGCGTAAGAGCAAGCACCCAAGCCAACACTTTGTCTAGGATCCCTTCCAGTTCCAAATAGAAATCCAAAAGTAACAGTTTCAGCACCAAAGCAAGCAGTTTCAGCGCCAAAGCAAGTAGTTTCAGTACCAATTGAAGTAGCAGCACCCATTTCATTTTTAGCCATAGCTCCTTTCAGATCTGTTAGTTGACCGAGTGAAAGCATCAAAGGCGGTCGAATTTCCATATTGGAGCATGGGTAGTTCTGAAACTTGCACAATGAGGTTAGTAGCAGAGTAAGCTAGAGACAGAAGCAACGAAAAAGGCAGCTCTACCTGACCAGAAAATGGCTGAGCAGGTAAACAGGCAGCTCTACCTGACCAGAAAATGGCTAGGTGAACAGGTAAAGAAGAAGCCAGTTGGGAATTGGATTCAGCTGCAAGCAAGAACATGAAAGGTAGTTGTTCCTGACCAGAAAATGGTTGAGTATGTGAGAAGGTAAAGAATAAATACGAGGGTGGTTTTGTGTCCTTACACAAATCTTACAAATCTTGCATGGTGCTCATCCTCTGCATTGGGCACGTAACCTGACTCAAGAACCCCGGTTACTCAAGAACCTGTGAATTGGGCAGGTAACCTGACTCGGGCACGTAATCTGACTCAAAAACCTCGGTTACTCAAGAACCTCTGCATTGGGCACCTAACCTGACTCAAGAAAGGGAGTGAAGAGATTGAACCTGTGAATTGGGCAGGTAACCTAACTCGGGCACGTAACCTAACTCAAAAACCTCGGTTACTCAAGAACCTCTGCATTGGGCACCTAACCTGACTCAAGAAAGGGAGTGAAGAGGTTAAACATTAAATGTTAACCAACTAATGCTATCTCTGGAGATAGCATTAGTTCACCTCAAGACATGCACACCTTCATGTATTGATCATTTCCTAAGTTTCAAACAATAATCTTTGCATATCTTTTGACTATGCCTCGGGAAGAGGCCAAATAAGACGCCAAACTGAAAAACTAGGGTAAAAAAGAAAATGTGAGATCGAGAATTTCATGGATCAATTAAAACTTTGGTTAAAATCTTGTGTTTGCATTGATTTTGGTACAGAAATTAACATAACAAACGCTAACGGATAACTAATACTCCCTAGCCCGAAGGGCAGCGACTAAAAATGGGTTAAGCTATCAACGGTGCGCGGTTTTTACCAATGGTGGAGGCCACTTCCCATCTTTCAAAGTCATATTCTTCATCTAGATAAATACTGGGAATTAATAAATCAATGGGCGTAAAAGTAACCAACCTTTGTAAATTCTATTGTATAAATCAAGGGCGTCAGTTTTACTCGGTGCCGAGGTCAGTCGCAAACCTTCCTGTTGCCTCCATCTCAAAATGGAGGCAAGAAGAAGATCTAGCGCCCCTGTGCTGACTCTCACCTTTTCCCTTCCCAGTTCCCACTCTCCCACACGCCATTCCAATTCGCCTTCACCTTCCTCCGCTTTCAACTTTGCTGTCCACAGAACAGTCTCGCCCACTCGTGCTACCTTTACCGGCGATTCTTCTTAATTTCCTCTGCTTCTGCCGCCGCTTCGTCTTCTATCAGTTTTGCCTTCGACGGATCGGCGTCGCAGGTTCCATCCTCAGGCCTCCCCATTTCACCAAATGGCGGTACCGCCACGAAGACCGTTCCCTGTGCTCCGCCTAAGAAGGCGTGCATGTGTTCACTGACGAATCATCCAGCTTCATTCCGTTGCAGTCTTCATAAAAATAGTAATAATTCCCGTTCTTCTACGCAGTCTCATCTGAATACGAGGAGGTCTACCATGACGAATTCGCTGATAAGAATAGGCTGTGTGGAAGGAGAATGGGTGAGAAGAGCCCTCACGTCTCTCATACGCCCCTCCACCCACCGCATGCAAAGGAGATCGTCTTCTCCGCCGCGGCCAAGCAGGCTTTGCCATGTGACCACGAACCCAGATCTCCGCTGAAGTTCGCATCGGACAGCCTCCCTTTTCAACGTCCCATTTTGGCCTGTTTGGCCGATCATTCCTCTAAGGGCTCACGATTACATAGAAGGAAGATAGGCATATACAGTTCCATAGCAGCCCCGCAGTTTTGTTTCCCGCTAGTGTCTTCGCCGTGGATTTTGTCATATACGTAAAAAAGCTACAGCTAAAGAGGGTGGAGAGTGGCTGTTGTACAGGCGTCGATATTGTTGGGTAATATCTTGATCTACAAGCAACAATGGTTCGGATCCTCTAAGCGATGCAGTAAATACTAAATAACAAAAAGCAGTGATAAACACTAATTCATCAGCGGATTGTATAATGTTTGTTTTATAAAATAGGTTAATTATATAATGTATACGACACATTAATAATATTATTGTTAATATGATAGTTGTTAATATAAAAAAAAATTCGAATTCGATTTTACTTAAAAGATATTTCAAGTAGCAAATAACATCTTTGTGACAGTAAGGTAATGCTTTTCACATTAAGTCATGCTTTGGTTTATGAGATTTAAATGCTAAGGAGGTTAAAAGTGAAGACATACTTTGGAAAATGAAACTTGATTGTGTTACAATGTTAATTAGGTTTATGAGATTTGAAGTGTTATTTAAATTAAGTGAAGGGATGATTATGTAAAGGAAACTATGTTTAAACTATTTAAGGTTAGAAAATGTGTGTTTAGTGTTAGTTAGAGGGTTTGTTATTTTTCAATAGTTGTTATTGGTGTGTCTAATGAGTGTTTTTTATTATACACATAGATATGTATTGTCTATTATTGTGGAGTTTGTTGAATTTTAGTTGGCATGATATATTCTCTTCAATAAGGTTTTATGTTGGACTTTAGCTCAATGGAATACACAATGTGTTGATGTGTTTTATTATTGTGCTCTTGTGAATTATTGTGTTTCCTATTCAATTATTTTGCAATAAATTTGTTAGAGTGATTGAAGTTGTTTTGATATTGGTTCCTTAAAAAATATTGGGAAGAAGCCACGAAAGAGAAATTTTGTACATACAAGTTTCCTATCATGGTATTAGAGTCAATCCTCTAAAGAAGAAAGAAAAAACAAAACAAAATTATGAGAGTTGTATGATTTAATTAATTTTTGGAGGGTTGGAGATTGCTAGAGTTAGTGCCAAGGTCATTGTCGAGGTATGTGATGGGAAAGTTGTTCATTACATAAAGTACTATTGTATGTGTATTTGGTTGGTGGTACCCTGGAGATTATGATGGCCTATATGATGGTGGTTATCATAGTATTGGTTGGCTAGTTGACAAGTGTTGTGGCCCATTGAGGTTTAGATGTGCGACCCATCAAGGTTGGATGATTCACATGTTATGCTTTGACATTCAGATTGGTACATAATTATGTTTTTTATGCAAAACAAAAAGACATGTGATCTTGTTTTAATTTTATGTGAAAAAAATAGATAAATGTGTGACTAAATTACTAGTGTTTTCCTTGAGAGTTTAAATTGTTGTATTCCAATCTCTAAGATGGAGAGTTTTAAACTTAGCGATTCTAAAAATCTCGAAGGTACCTCTAATTATTCTTATTGGAAATATTTTATGGAACTCATCCTTACTAAATGATATATTTATTCTCTAGTTGTTGGATCAAAATCAAAACCAAAAGATACCACTATATATTTAAAGTGGAATAAGATGGATATCAAGGCTCATATAATCATCTTAGTCAATCTAAGATCATCTTTGGTTATGCATGCAAGAAGTTGCAAGATAGCTAAAGATTTGTGGGACAACTTGAAGTCCCTATATGAATCTTTGAACATGTCAAGAAGGATTCTACTTAGAAAAAAATTGAATGTATCCAGGATGGCAGAGGGAGAGAGTGTCTCTTCATACATTGACAAAATCAAAGAGATAAGAGAACCGTTGCATGATGTAAGAGATAAAATCTCCAATAAAGGGATGATTCCCATAACCTTGAATGGATTCTCTAATGACTATGCGCAAATGTTTGTCAACAATGTTACTAGTAGAGAAACTATACCTTCATTTGAGAATTTGTATAAGATCTTCTAGTTTGAAGAGATGTGGAAGAAGCAAAGAATCAAAGGGATTTAGATGATGTTGCATTTTGGTCGAAGACTAAGAAATTAATAAAAAATGGAAAAAAAATAAAGAAAGAAAAAACACATGTAAAACATTCAATGATGGTGTAGCTTCTTCATCTCAGGGAAATTTGAAGTTTAGAGTAAAATGTTTCAAATGTAATGAGAAAGGGCATATTGTTAAAGATTGTCCTAAGAAGAAACCAGATAGTGGAAAAGGGCATGTTCAACAACATGGTAAGGAGCAATTCCACCAAGGTAATGTTATTGATGGAGTTGACGATTTGCTTAAACAAATATAAATTTTCTCATTATTATATACTCTTTCTACTAATGCTTCTCACAAAGATATCTGGTATCTTGAATTTAGTGCAAGAAAGCATATGTCTTTTGATAAAAAAATATTTTTATAGCTTATGGAGAGTAATTATGGAGATTCAATATTTTTGGGTCATGACTGATCTCACAAGGTGAAAGGAGTAGAAAATATTCCTGTTGGAGTGCCAAGTGGAAGTACAACACTAATAAAGAATGTTTTGCATGTTCCTAACCTAACAAAGAATTTGTTTTTAGTGACTGTTGTTGTTGATCTGAACATGAAGGTCGATTTCATTGAGGGTAGTTGTACAATCAAAGATTTTAAATATGGAAGATCAAGGGTGATCTACAAAGGCATTGTAGATCGTGGATGGTATGGATTGATTGTAGGTACCACTAATCAAAGATCACTATTGCATGATGAAAGAACACTTGTAGAGCTATGTCATAGAATATTTGGTCACTTGAATCTTGATAGCCTAGGGAAATTTCAAAAAAAGGTAAGAGGTATTCCACAATTTAATGTGAGCAAAGAAAGTGTATGAAATGCATGTGCTATGGGAAAGAATCACATGTATCCATTCTTCTCAAATGACGAAAAACTAGTTAGAAATCTTCTTGACCTTGTTCACTTTAATGTGTGTGTACCAATGAGTACTCCTTATATCATGGAATTCTCCTACTTTGTTATTTTCATTGATGACAATAATAGAAAATGCCGGATATATTTCATGAAAAAAAAGAATGAAGTGTTTGAAAGATTTCATGAATTTAAATCCTTTGTAGGAAAGAAAACATGGCATGGCATAAAATCCTTGAGAAGTGATAATGGTGAGAGTACAAGTCTAATGATTTTTTTCCTTTTTGCAAGAGACCGTCTTGTTTTCCTTATACTCCTCAACAAAACATGCTTGCAAAGGAAGAACATGAGTATTGTTGAAACTACATTATGCATGTTGGAGCAATTTGGTATGCCTTGTTACCTTTGGGTGGAAGCGTGCAATACTATTGTGCACATAATGAATAGGTGTTTCATGAGTCATTAAGGGATGCCACACCTAATGAGGCCTATTCCGTGGTAAAATATTTTATTGATCATTTTAGAGTGTTTGGTTCACCAACATATTCTTATATACCTTCTGATAGGAGAACAAATCTGAAGCTATTGGGAAAAGACATGTTTGTTGGATATAGTGATGAGTCCAAAGCATTTACAATATTTTTCCCAGTGTAAGAAAAACCATATAATTTATAGATGTCAATTTTGATGAATCAGGTTTCAAAATCACATATAACACTCTTGGTGAGAAAATGCAGATGTTTGTGATAGAAGTCAATGATGAGTTAGTTGCAAAAGATAGTCGTGATGTCATGACTAGTGACCTAAAACTAGAATAATCAGATAATGTGAGTGCTAGAGACCACTAGGATAATCATGAAGCAACTAGGGAGAAACCAATGTGGATAAAGAAACTAGTAGATGGTTTGGGTTTGAAACTTGATGACATGCCAAAAGTGTCTCCTCCTAGAAGATCTACATGAACTAAAATCCCAAAATAAGGTATGAATCTAATTTTGTTGCTTTGATGAAAAGCTTGGGTGTTTTGAAACCAATACATTTGATAAGGCTTCATGTTCTAGACAATGTGTTGAAGCCACACAAGAGGAATATGAAAGTGTCATGAAATATAATGTGTGGGATTTAGTTCCACTCCTTTAATGAAAGAAAATCATAAGTAGTATATGGATATTAAAGCTAAAGCATAATCTCGATGATTCCATAAAAAAACATAAGGCGAGGTTTGTTGCAAAAGGTTTTAGTCGAAATCCTGACATTGACTATGATGATACCTTCAACCTCTAAGTTACCTAACACGTCCCTTATTGGCCAAGTGTCTATATCTGTGGTGTCATTGTGATGACACGATAGGGTATGTGTTAGACACGTGTTCAACTCGTCTCATGAAGTAATGACATGCCACCAAATCATGTCGGACATTGTTTTGAGGATGTGTCACGATTTTATGACACATGTCCTTCGTAAAGCATGTCATAGGAGGTTAAAAAGGGTTTTGTTAAGGAATTAAATATATGTTTCATTGTTTTAGATGGTCGTGGAGGAAGTCGTATTTCATCATTTCAACCATTGCTTGGAAATTGGTTGGCTTCACCATGGGATATCGCAACCTCGTAGCCATCGCCCAATTGGTCAAGACATGTAACATTGGAAACCTTTGTTGATTGTAGCCTTTTTTCCAGCATTGAATTAACTAAGATATCCACCATGAATACTTGATGTTGCAGTAACCATCCAAAGGCAAAGTATAAACACATCTGTTTTAGCCTTATTTACATAATCATACCACCACTTTTGTTGTTGTTGGTAAGTTGTTGAAGTCCGACATGCAAACACTCCCTTCTGGTCAATGAAGTTATCAGAGTATCATTATGTCTATGTTCTATCAATTTATGATGTATCTTTTTAGGAGTTCAGTGATCAATATCTGCAATGATCTATCAATATTTTGGTTATTAAGTAATTTTTAACTTATATATATATATATATATATATATATATATATATATATATATATATAACGTGTACATGTGTCCTAATGTCGAGGGTCGCCATGTCCGTATCAAATATTTGTATCCTAGTGCCTTCGTGTACTTAGTTCAATCTATTGCTAAATATACTACCATTAGATGTGTACTTTCCTTGGCTGCTTGTTTCAATTGCACATGAAAACAACATTCCTGAATGGTATTCTATAGGAATAAGTCGACATATGACAACAGCATGGGTTTGAAGTTGTTGGTAAAGAGGATCTTGTGTGGATGTTGAAGAAGGAATTTTATGGTTTTAAGCGGGCTATACTGATGAGTGGTTCCATGGAAAAGGTGTATAGGAAATACTCAGATTGCAATCTGAGTGGTTCCATGGAAAAGGTGTATAGGAACCAGACTCGGTCGTTTCATAGGTAATATTGCACAAAGAAAGAAATTAATCTGAAAATGGTCGTCTCATAGGTAATATTGCAGAAAGAAAGAAATCAATCCAAAAATGCTCCTTAATGATCTTGGACAGCCGATGGGTGCTGTTTTTTGTTATGTTAGGAATCAGTGAATGGGAAAATGCTTCACTTCATTATCAATATTCATTTTTTCTCGATTCTTTGTTTTTGGTGACAACAAATGCAGCAATTAACGCCGATCCAAAGAGTGGAGGAGTCAGAAGCTTAAGGTGTCTTGTACAATTACCACTACTATTGCTGTTACGGGAGGACAGCCAAAAGGAGACTACAAATATTCAAACAAGGGCGGATTCATGGTTAAGGTGATGGTGCGGAAAAGAATAGAGAATTTGCACCATGACTCCGCCCTTGTCTGCAGCTCTATAACCTCCCTTCGGCTGTCCTCCTGTAATAGCAATAGTAGCAGTAATTGTAGCCGACATGTTAACCTTGACTCTCACTCCTCCACGCTTTGGAGCCGACTTATCAGCTGCATTTGCTACCAACACCTCTCACTCCTCCACGCTTTGGAGCCAGCTTAATCAGCTGCATTTGCTACCAACACCGCACCCTGGTTTGCTGGTCGATTCTTCGGACTATTGTATCCCGGTCCATTCTTGGCTAAATTCGTTGAGAACTTGTCCGATTATTCCCGATTCTGTGAGTTGCTGCCTTACACGCTTGCTTCGGCCTTCCATCGGTAACACGCTATGTCTCGAGCTCCATTCTTTTTCGCCACCATGACCTTGACCAATGACTCCGCCCTTGCTTGCAGCGTTATAGCCTCCTATTGACTGTGAAATTCGAATGAAAAAAAAAATCAATTCTCTAAAATTCGTCAGTATAGTTCTCCGAAAGTGTCGAACTGCAATGGATCCATTAGTACTTGCTGTGATACTGGCTTCAGTAGCAGCAGAAACAACAAAATTGCGTAGGGTTTTCCCGTGCTAGCTTCCAGCTTCAGCTACCTTCCTTTTGATTGATTCTCTAAGTTATCACTATCTATATATCTATCAGACCGATACCTACCTTACTCCTACCCGAATGGTAGCTATGACATGAAAAGGAATAGGCTCTGGAACCGGAAATGAAACTACGCAAAGGAATGCCCTTATCATGCTGAGGCAACGCTGAAACTATTGGCTTTCGACCTGTAAGGGATGTTAACTGGGATGCTTCCTTGAATACTGGTGCTTCAACGAATGCTGCGTCAATTGCTGGTGGTGCCCTTGCTTCCTATGATAGTAGCTAAGATGCTGCTGGGTATGATGATAGGTATCGGAATAGGGATCCGGGGCGTGATGCTGCAACTCTTCGCGTTGTGGTCCTCTCTTCGTACGCGGAGTCCATGAAAGGCCGAGCAGAGCGATCTCATGACGCAGCCATGAAAGCAAGAGGCGCGCGCGCCCATGATACAGATAAAAACGCGAATTAAGGGAATCGAATTAAACCGGAAAGTTTGCCTCACGAATCGTACTGACGAATTTCCGTATTGTTTGTGGGTCCGTTCTGTGCACCCAAGCAGCATTCAAATTTCGTGGTAAAACAGAATAGACAGAGCATCCAAATTTCGTGGTAAAAACAGAATCGACAGAGCATGCAAATTCCTGGTAAAACAGAATAGACGGATAATGAAGGGGAGCATGAGATATCCGAAACTAAGCACTGCCTGTGTTGTATTTGTCTCAGTGGCTCAATCGCAAATTTCGTGGTAAAACAGAATCGACAGAGCATGCAAATTTCGTGGTAAAAATAGAATCGACAGAGCATGCAAATTACGTGGTAAAACATAATAGACGGATAATGAAGGGGAGAATGAGATATCCGAAACTAAGCACTCCCCGTGTTCTATTCTTCTATTCGTCTCAGTGACTCAATCGCAAATTTCGTGGTAAAATAGAATAGACAGGCCATGCAAATTTCGTGGTAAAACAGAATACACGGATAATGAAGGGGAGCATGAGATATCCGAAACTAAGCACTGTCTGTGTTGCATTCGTGTCGGTGGCTCGATCTACACTGTGAAATCTAATCGAATCACGACAACTCCACCAGGACAAGCATGCAAACATGCTGTTCGAATCAATTTCTAGAAGGTGTCAGCAGCAAATCCGGAGGATCTTTGCACTCTCCTCAGCATCAATGGAAAACAAGCCAAAAATAATGCAGTCTTTACATATACAGAAAATACAAATATAAGAAATGAGTATTTATTACGTCATACAACTCTCTACGGGCAAGTCAGCCACATAGAGGAGTACATTAAATCTCAACTAATCTTCATTATTTTCAAATCTCCCTTTTAATGAAGAAAGGATTTACATCCACACTTCACATCTTTTTAAAGAGTACAAAATTTATCATCCCAAGAGGCTTAGTGAAAATATCAGCAACATTTTCACTAGTATTATTATACATTAAAGTAACATCTTTTCTCGAACAAAATTCAACATGCTTTGTCCTTGAATGGTAAAGTGGATTATTTGCCAACTTGATTGAGCTCTAGTTATCACATTTGATTATCATAGCTTTCCTTTGTTCTTCTCCAACATCTTGAAGTAGTCTTCTCAACCAAACACATTCACAAGTTGTTGCACACAATGTTTTATATTCTGCCTCAGTGGATGACAAAGATACAGTAGGTTGCTCCTTACTGCTCCATGAAACAATCATGGATCCAATGCCAAAGACATAACCTGTAGTAGATCTTCGATCATCCGGATTGCTAGCCCAGTCTGAATTTGAGTAACTTGTCAGCTCAACATCAAATGAATCAGTATATTTAATACCATAAACAAAATATGCTATGTCAGGTCTGGTTGTAGTGAGATAGTTCAAGCTTCCCACCATCTATCTATACACTGTACCATTTACCTTGTTCGAACCATCATCACAGTAAAGTTTCATGTTCTGCTGCATTAGAACATAATAAACTTTACATTGATCCATTTTAAAATTCTTAGGTACTTCTCTAACATATTTACCTTGAGACACAAAGGTTTGACCAACATTTCTCCAAACTTCAAGACCTAGGTAGTAATGTAATTCACCAAGATCTTTTATTTCAAATACCCGTGACATCTGCTTCTTAATTCCATTAATCAATTTTTCTGAATTTCCTATAATAATTAAATCATCAACATATAAGGAAATCAATACAACATGCCTCTTTTCATCAAACTTGGTATACAAATTTGGATCACTTTTGCTCCTCATAAAACCCTACTTAAGAAAGAATGAATCTATCTTCTCATACCATGACCTAGGTGAATGTTTCAATCCATACAATGTTTTCTTTAATTTACACACTAAATGTTCTTGACCACTTTTCACAAATCCCTTTGGTTGATTAAGGTAAACCTCCTCCTTTAACTCACCATTTTGAAAAACAGATTTTACATCTAATTGGTGAAGCTTCCAATGCTACTTTGTAGCTAATGCAGTTAATAATCTTATAGTATTTAATTTAGCTACTAGTGCAAATGTTTTTGCATAATCAATGTCCTCATTCTGTGAATACCATTTTGCCACCAATATGGATTTATATTTATCTATACTACCATCTGCTTTGAATTTAGGTTTGTATATCCATTTACATCCTATGGGATTTTTATCTTTAAGCAATTTGATCAATTCCCAAGTTTTGTTTTTCATTATAGAGTCATATTCTTCCTTCATTGCTTTTATCCACTCTTCATGTTCATTATCTTCATTAAAATTCATGGGTTCTATGACATTTGAAATATTACTCATTAGGGCATAATCTTTATATTTTTCAGGTGGACGAACATGTCGTGAACTTTTCAATTGGCTAGTGACTTCTTCTCCGTTTTGTGAAGATTCTTCTTCACTGTTGGATGTATCTATGTCATTGGCTTCCTTTTCCTACTGGTGCTTCTCTTCTTTGACCTCTTCATATTCAAGAAGTACATGACATCCTTCATGACTGTTGTCTTCATTATTTCCTTCTATCTACTCATGGAAAATTACATATCTACTCACAAACACTTTGTGAGTAGATGGATCAAACAATTGATATGATTTAAATTCTAAAAAGTACCCTATAAAAGTACATTTGATAGCTTTAACATCAAGCTTCTTCCTATTCTCCTTTGGAATATGTGCAAAATCCTTACACCCAAATATCCTCAAATTATTAGCTCCTGGTTTAGAATCATACAAGGCTTCAAAATGACTTTTATGATCAAGACACCTTGTTGGACTTCCATTCTTTAAATAAATAGCAGTGCTAATGGTCTCAACCCAAAAAGAATTTGAGAGATTCTTACATTTCATCATACTTCGTGCACACTCCACCAAAGTTATGTTTTTCCTTTCTGCAACTCCGTTCTGCTGTGGAGTGTGGGGTACTGTAAATTGATGTACTATTCCATGATCTTTGCAATACTTGATGAAGTTCCCTAATCTGTACTCTCCTCTTTGATCTGAGCGAAGGATTTTAATGGTCTTTCTTGTTTGCTTCTCCACCATGTTTTTAAATTTCTTGAAGTATTCAAAAACATCACTCTTTTTTTTAAGGAAATAAACCCATGTGTATCTTTTGCAGTCATCAATAAATAACAAAAAATAATAAGCACCACCTAAGGACCTTGTTTACATTGGTCCACAAACATCAATATGTATAAGTTCTAATACATATTTCTTTCTCCTATAGGAATTAGAGGGGAATTCATCTTTGTGCATCTTTCCTAATGCACAACCTTCACAAGCAACATACTAATTCTTCAACATAGGGAGTCCTTCAACCATACTTTGTTTTTGTAATAACAACACATCATGATAATTAATGTGACCATACCTTTGGTGCCAAAGAGGTTTTGTAGGCATAGTTGCAAAAGTCAATGCTTGATGATTCTTGTTGGTGACATCAAGTTTGTACAGACCTCCAATTCTGACTCCCGAGGCAACAATTCTGTAATGATCATGCAAGTCCTTCACTATAAAATGTGTCTTGAAGAATTCAACCTTCAAATTCTGATATGTAATTGTGGACACAGAAATCAAGTTTTTCTTTATCCCGGTGACATACACAACATTGTAAATGTGTCTGACAGTACCATTCAGAAGTGTTACTGGAATATCTCCATATCCCTTGATTTGATAGAAACGATCATCTCCAATATAAATATGGGCACCATTATGAGTTTCTTTAAAGTTTATATACCAATTCTTCTTACATTTCATGTGAATTGAGGCTCCAGAATCAACAAACCATGCATCAACATCATTAGTTTCAGCAGACAGTGCAACATTAGACACAAATAGTATGAGATCTTTTGAATCAAAATTCAGGATTTCTTCTGCAAAATGTCCTTATTGTTTTCTATTTTTATGCCTGGCCTCATAATTTTTTGTCTTATAACATTCTCTGGCAATATACCCAATCCTACAACAATAGAAACACTTAGGTTCATTTCTATTAGATGGCATACCTTGATTTGTCTTTGGAAATGACTTCCTCTGAAATGAACTTCCTCCTCTGACTCCTTCTCCTGGTTTCCCTTTAGGGAATCTCTTCTTTGTCCATAGTGCTAAGTCTAAATTCTAAGGCTTCAAATTCGTATGCCTCTCTTCTTCTTACAACAATATACCTGTCAATTCCTCAAAGGTATGAGCTTTCTCTCTCGTTGCAAGGTCTCTTATAAACATTTGATAGTCCTCTAGCATTCCATTTAGGGAAATTGTGATAAGATCAATGTTTGACACTTTTTCTCCTATATCTCCCAATTTATCTTTCTATTCTTTAATTCGCCCAAGAAAAGCACTAACAGACTCATTTATATCCATTTTAATATTTAGCGATTTACTCTTCAGAAAAAAAATACGATTTGTATTATTATTCTCATACAAATCTTTAAGTTCTTTCCAGGTTTCTTTAGAAGTCTTAGCATCTCTTATGTGAGGAATTATATTATCTTTCACAAACATTTGTAATAATACCTTTGATTTGTTCTCCCGCTTATCCCAATCTTGGATTACTGATGTTGTCACACCTACAACCATGTCGGGTCACACTTCATTTCCTTTCACGATCATCCATACACCATATTCTTCCATCAATGTATGAATTTTGAATTTCCAATTGACGAAATTCGATCCATCCAATTTACTGGCTTCATTGAGATAAGTTTCAGCAAGTGGATTCTCCATCTCTGCAAACTCTTCTCCAAAGAAGTGATCATGCACCAAGAATGGAAACTAGAAGATAAAATGGTGTGGCCTCTTTTAACAGTAGAAAAGAAAAATTCAAGATCGATTCATGCTCAAATATGGATTTGGCTTCTATGCAGCGCCTCTCAACTTCTTTAGCGCTGCAAGTTCTGGATACTACGCTAGATTATGCTCATTCAAACCCACGACCTCAACTCTTCTTCACTTCTCTCGACACCCTCAACGAAGGTAGCCTCTAGTGGATTCTTCCTTTACTCCTCCATGCGGGCTCCTCCACACTACAAACATTCACGAGTTCCTTCCAGAAAGGAAAAATTGAGACTCCTCTATGCTAAATTGGAAAGCGACAGGTCAGATCCTTCCAAGTTTCTGCAACCAGAGTCGATGTAACAAGAATATATCCCTTGTGAGAAATGGGTCCTTGCTCTCTACAAAAAAAATCTATCCGAATAACAAGAAGAAAAATGCCACCTCTCAACCAAGAATGTCGGAGTCAGGCGCAACTACCTTGCTCTCAATGATGTCGCCTTCATGAAACTTGATGAAGAACGCTCCTTAACTGGTTTCCGCTTCTATAATCAGTTTTGGATCCTCACTCAAGCGCTCTGATACCAACTTGAAAATAAAAGGAATGGAAAGGAATAGACTGCTCTCAGGTGAGGCAGCACCTGGAGGCTATCAGAGCAAAGACACACTGCACTTCATTTAATCAATGAGGAGTACATTATATATGATGACATTCGGTTTAGACGGTTGGAACCATTATTTAGTTTATAGGAGTACATTAAATCACAACTAATATCCATTATTTCCAAGTGATACTCTAATACCATCTCGACAAAAACAAAAACAACATTAGACACTTTCGACTGAATTTCAAAAACTAGAAAAAAGTTTTGTAACCCCTCTCAATTTAATACAATGGTTTAAGTTGATTCTTGATCTCAATATTCAGTTAGTCTAGAAGGTGGATTGGACAATGTTGCATCTAATACATATCTAATAACATTAAAACTACCCAAACTAGTGATGAGTTCGATGGATATAAACTTCTAATTTAGTTGGCGGTGTATATATATTTTGGTATTGATGTTTTATATTTGATGATGTGTCAGAACACTGAAATCCTTTCTTCAAGGAAGGTTGCGAGTTTGAAAGGAAAAATAGCTTCTCTATATGCTCAACTTGCAGGCTGTCACAGTGTAGCGGGGGATTTACTCGATGTTGATATTCCTCAGTATATAAATGGAAAGTAATCACATATCTCATCTTCAATTTCTAATAGAAACAGTGCTTACGAACGAGATTCTTTGCCTTGGGGAGACCTACAATCAATCCCATTCGAAAATGTTGGAGTTAATAATTACCATCACGATGTGAGGGAAGAGGAGATGTCATATAGTTTCCTGTGCGTGCAGGGTGACTACAACATGATCTCCTTTAGTACCCTATCTACAGCCGAACAAACCGATGTATCCCAGTTCACCGATAGTTTATCTAGACAGAAATACCCCAACAATGACCATGGAGATCTGGATTATTTTCCTTTCTCCCTTCTTCATAGAAGTAGATGAACCTGAACGTTGATAGAGATTATCAAAAAAATCTCAGTAGTGATAGCATGCACTGAGATTTATAGTTGTTTGCAGAAGTATTGGAAATTAGTACTGCAATTAGATCAATCTAGTGAATTGAAGGATCGTGATGATACAACACACCTTTTGACCAATGTTGTTCCGTCAAGTGTACACTGTACATAGTCGTTAAGCATATCATGGGTTCATGAAAGTTCAAAATGGTATTGGCTACCCAAATTTTCTCGCTCTCTCTGTTAAGTAAAGAGTTATTTATATTGTTTTGAGATTAATTACATTCCCATCAATATTAGACCTTATGCCCTATAGGTTCAGGTAAAGTAATTTCAATTGAATTGGCATAGGAAACTTAGACTTGTGAATCATATGGTAAGAAAATTGACGAGATTGCATATATGATTTAGAAAATAATCCTTTCCTCGGAAAGGGAAATTTCCTTTTGAAGTTTGGCCTTTATGTAATTGCAGGTTCCCAATTATTTCATTATTAAGTCATTGGTCTCTAAAGCACATGGTAATAGGTATTCATCACTCTCCTGAGTGCTATGACAATGGGTTTCTAGAAGTCTTTCCGACGTGGCATTTAAAGAGCTTTAGAGTATGCTATTGATTTAATCGTTGGAATAAAACTACTTTCGAAAGTATCTTATAAGGCGTCATCTAGAGTGGAGATTAAAAAAAAATGATTGTTGTTCATATTGTTTAGTCATTGGTATCTGTAACAAACCCACGACGGGGCATAAAAATTTTCGATTTTATTAAAGGATAGAAAATCCATTTATGGTTCCTAATTTGGAAGGTTAGGGATCCAGTCCGATCTCCTGGTCAAGGATCGTTCTTGGCTTTGTTGAGTTGAACCATCTCTACGATTCCCTATTGGAATATCACGGACAAATCCACAAGTCCTTTATGAAACTCTGTCTGCGCGACTAAGCACCAAGTGCAAACCTCACCTCCACACGACCACGGGCTGTGATCGCATGCCTATGCAAAAGGCACATCACGATTTCGCCTGTCGAGACTTTGAGAGTGAGCCAACCCTGACTCCCCAACTCTCGAATGATGAAAAGAGATTAATCAGATGTTAGATCCTCCCTTGGCCTCCGCCCATGTGACCATTCATCATAACCCGAGGCTCAACTCTTCAAGCATGTCGGGATTTTGCGTGTCGGGAATTCTCGATGCGAATCACCTCTCTTCTCCTAGTCCCCGAAATGTCAAAATGTCGATAGTTCCCTTGGAAAATCAATGGTCCATATCTCTCCTTGATCAACGACTGTGATCTTTCGTGGATTCATGTTTCGCGAGTTTTCAAAAAATTGCCCTTTAACCTCTTCAAGTTGCGAGTCAGTGAAATGTTGACTGACTGCCATGTGTCCCTCCCAATGAATGGTTAGGATTGTTGCAACTCTTCCCCTTGTAAAACTCAGACGTACGTGGATCTTGGCCACGTGTCCTCTGACGATGGATGGTCTTGTCTTAATATGACCTAGGGCTATGACCACGCGATTGTGCGCATGGACACAAGCGTTTTGGAGTCAAACTGCTTTTGGGCCCGCAATGCTCTTACAACCTCCACATGTCCTCTTCATGAAACCATGATTTGAATTGCGGTCTTCCCTCAATATCTTAAACTCCTCACAACTCCTGTCCCCACAATGCTATGGGATCATCCATCTCATGATCTTGACGATAATGTCTGGATCGACAGTTCAAATTTGTGCCCTTCTTATCTACATCCCAGATCAACTCTCTCCTTGAATCAACGGTCAAGGTTCCTATTATCCCTGATATCTAGGGATAACTAGGAGATCATGTCTCGAGGCCCATAGGTCCTAGACATGGAATACCTAGAGCAGGATTGACTTGAGCATGGCCCTGGAGGGCCCATCTCTCTTATTCTTCGTCGGATTTGTCTTGTCAGCAGTAGCAACTTCCATCACCATCGGCTTGGGCTTGCATCAGAGAGGACTCTTGCTCCATGAGGTAATTGGTCGGAGATATCATGGTATGTGTCATATTTGATCGTTATAACCCTCTTATATATGCATTAGTTTCCTCTCATTTCTGATGACTGCTTGGATCTTACACTAATCCACTTGACCATTGTTGGGGTGATTGATGGGGTAACTTAGAAAGTTGATATTCATGGGTTTTGGTTAGCCACCAAGGGGGATTTGCAGAGCCATCATTCGCTCCCACCATCTTTTATCATTTTACATCTTGTACCCCACTCATCCATCCCACTCCCCTAGTCTGGCCATTAGGATGACCTTTGAGGGTTACACTTTGTCTTGTGGGAAGAAGGGGCTAAAGGCCTAGGGGGTAAAAGCAGCTGGTAAAAGATAAAAGCCATAGGAAAATAAAACATTGATATGCTTCGCCCAGGGGATCCCTGAGAAGGCAATAAAAAGCCTCTTGATAAGAAACTAAAGGGACCCTAAGAAAAATAATAAAAACAAGACCTAACCAAGAGGATGGGAGGCCTCATCACGAGTCGACCCATTATGTTCATAGGTATTTAGCAGTATGACATTGCCACTATATGGTCACCAAGCCAGGGCAGTGACCTTTGGTTGCATCGCCAAAGGAAAGGGGGTGTCATCATGAGCCAGCCTTATCATTTCTGCGAAGATACTAGTGGGTAACGCTGTCAGCTCTGGACACCAAGCCAAGGCAATTTCCTTTGGTCAGACCTTGAAATAAAAAAGAAAGAAAAGCAATGAATAAAAAGATAAAGGCAATAAAGGGCTTGGAAAAAATGCATCCATGATAGGTACAGCTCGCCTCCTACAAAGGCACCCACAAACAACACCTGCCCTTGGTATTACTATGACTGGACATTAAAACCATATCACCGCATAAAACATGGCTTGAATGATCTTCTGAGGAAACTTTCCATCTCTTGTGGGTTTTGACCCAATAGGTTTTTCTGTCGGTTTCCTTAGCTTTGTATAGTAGATCTGTGTAATGTCTTTGAGCTCTTA
>ML780466.1:1500713-1540758 GCA_009831015.1 Picea engelmannii
ATATATGTATGTATGAGCACATTTAATGCGTTTTGATAACATAAGGATTGATTTTATATATTGAATGCAAGTATCATTTTGTATTTATTGAAGAAGTAATATTATATGCCATTGTCTTTATTTGCAATCATTGACTTCGTCAATAATTACATTTATCATTGTTCATATGTATTTAAGATAGTCATTTGCTTATGAAGTACTAACCACTGCTTGCACGTTTTAGTTTTATCTGCCTTGTTTCGCAAATAGGTGCTTCCTCAGTGGAATACCTTCATTTTGACTATCTCTCTTGGCAGTAATCTGTGAAAGGAAACTCTCATCTTGATCCTTTAGACCTTAAAACCTTTCAGAACCCCAGATTACTAGGGACGTCTCCCTTGGGATTAGCCACCCCGAATAGAAAGAGCTCCCCATTGAGGTGATAGTGGGTGGGGAAGCTCTTGTTACGCCAGTTTGAGTCTTATCTCTAAGCTACTAAACCTATCCTACAAACTGAGCGATAACAGTTCCCTTATCCTTCGCACATATGACCCCTTGCTATGACCTAGGGCCAAACATTTAAGTGCGTCAGAATTTCACATTTTGCGACTTTTGGATGTATTCACCTCTGTTCTCCTAGGATCTGAAATCCCAATGCTTCAGATCTGACAGCACACATCCTTCCTCGATCCAACGGCTCAAATCAAGTCATGATTTCACGTATCGCGAGTTCTTATGACTTTGCCTTTTGACTCCTCTAGTGTGTGAGTCAGTGAAACGTTGATCGCTCGCCACACGTCCCTTCCAATGGACTGTCCTGATTATTTCCAACATTCGTCGAACTTGCGAAGACTGGAGGAGTCGAGGCGTTAACGCCTACGCTCCTTCCTCAAATCTAACGGTCACAATAGACCTTGGATCCTCCTGAAAGGATCTCATCCATTAATCTTCCAAAAGAAATAATATTCCCTTTTGATACATACGTCTCGCTATCCTTCTCGAGATTCGTCAGTTGTGAAGGTCTTAACAACATTGTGCTCTTTCTCCTGGGCTTATCACTTGGAAGAATTCTTCCACACACCCCTTACGTTCATTCCTCAACTCTAGAACTTAAGTAGTTCTCTGTCCTGCCTCACAGACAACCTGTGCATACATGCACTACCTCTCCTGAGCTTGATAAACTCCATCCTCCAAGGAACTCATAACGACTAGGTGGGTCGACATGCGTACATGAAACTGTACCTAAGGTCAATGAACTCACAGTTCGTGGCGCTAGATTAAGCCACCATAGGATGCAAAAATTTACGAGTATAAAACCTATCCTATCCCTATGATTTACTACTTGCCTAATTTCACATTCAGGCAGATACAAAAGAAGGAAATATAGTATAATTCACTAAGAAAACATAACCATCCCTGCAACATTAATAGGATATTCAACTTTAATTCACAGTACCACGTAAATACACAAGACATGTGATTACTTATCTATTGCAGGTGGTAGCCAACTAACTGAATATGGGTGTGCATCCTTCCACCCGACCATAGGCTCAGAGGCATTCATTCTTAGCACTCTATCCACCCCCATGCCAAGACATGATATCACCAGGGAACTCTCACAGTTCTCATGGGTTCTTTCTCTGTTTCAACTTCTGCTTGGGTTCCGTTTTCGAAAAACTTTCATAGATTTCTCTCTCTATTGTGGCCCTGGCGAGGTTTATCAGATGCTCATCGGAATCAAGATCATGGCCTCTTGTTTATTATCCCTTGGAGAGCTCCGCGCATCTCCCTTACGAGCTTGCACTCTCATCCCCCCGTCTCGTATATTCTCTCTGATTGTCCCTACCATTTGTCTTACCTTCCTTCTTTTGGAAGGTGCCAGACCCATCATGTTCCTTCTGTTAGAAGGAATCTTGGGTCTACAGGTCTCTGTGGTACTTTGGGCTAAGATCCTGCAGCTAAACCATGCTCCCATTCATGGGGGTGGTTGATAATTCAACCACTAGTCATTTCTTCATTAACTGATTTATTTCCTTGGAATCCAAAGAGGCTTATTATCTTAGTAGAGGAAGTTTGGGTCATTTAGACTAATTTACCCTCTCTACAATCTCCTCACTCTTTCCTCTAGTGATATCAAGGCCAGTAATTTCAAGGCTTCACCCCCACAGGCAGTTATTGGCAACTCAAACAATAATACATTTACATTGTCCACATACCTTAGCATGGTAATTCCTATTTTATGATTAATTACAAATTGGGGGAAACAAGGATATTACAATTCCCTCCCCCTTAAAGGAACATCGACCTTGGTTTTCTTCCTCAAAAACACCTGTCATGCCTTTCTCATTCAACTGTTTCAGAAATCTTGATCTTTCTCTCCCGGTTAGGTCCTTTTTCATACCCTTAATCTTTGTCACCTGCTTTCAGTAATTCTTGGACAATCAAGCATGTTAATCATAGTCTTATACGAAAACATTGCATAAAAATTTCTAGGAAAAATTTTCATAATCGTAGCACAATAATTTATCTGTGCAGTTTGTGGATTTGTATCCACTTGGTTGTTTTGTTATCCATGATCATTGTTTTTCCTTAACATACCCATTGGGTGCATGATCCCAATTCAATAGTTTACAAGAACTATCATGGCCTCCTCTTCCTTGCAGTCACTCACCCTCTAGGCCCAGGCTCAGGCATCCCCTTCACTGCTATACAGTTCCTCGGGTGATCCATCTTTCCCTGCCAAGGTTTTTTCACATAGAAAGAATTCCAGAGACTCTATTGAATCTTATAGTCAAGGTGTCCCTCAAAATTTCTCTGTTGAGGCGTCCCTCTGGTTTGCGTCACCTCAACACAATGTATTTCATATTTGTTCCACACAGGAACCAGATTCATAATTATGGGACTTTCCTTCCCATAACGGTTTGGCTCGGCAGGTAATTGGTCTTCCTTACGGGATTACAACACTGCCATATCCAAGACCCCTTTTCTTCCTGCACTTTCAACTTCAATAAACCAAACAAATCGTTATCTTTTCCATGCACATACATTTTTATTGCACCTTTACAACGTCATCACAACAATTTCAGAATTCTGCATACTAACAATCAAATTCACTTTCTCAAAAGGAAATACCATTCCTTGCAGTTTGGATGAGTAGGAAATTGGTCTTCCTTATGGGCTTACAACACTGCCATATCCAAGACCATTTTCCTTTTGTAGTTCATTCTTCACACAGCCAAACAAATTGCTAGTCTCTCATGCCTCCATATATATATGTGTGTGTGTGTGTGTGTGTGTGTATTCAAAACCATGCATACCAACAGTTCATCACATCTACATAAACAAAAAAAGGGGATTTCAAATCTTGCCCATGCCTCGTTTCAATCATACCAGACCTTTCAAAACGTAATTCAACATTTCAAAGGATTTTAACAAATGTGCCAATATTCATGGCCACATTCATACCCAATGCACTCTTGCATTGTCTTCAAGTTCGTCACACTTTATGATCAATTCTTGGCCATGGTGTGTTGGGATTTAACCAACCTTTTCCTCATATAGCTTATTCATTTTCATTCACTCTTACAATAGGACCATGCTTACTTCTATAGGCCGATCATGTTCCCAATTCAGTACACATGAAACTCAAAAGTTTCACATGAATGCCTTTAAGCATTCTTCCTTGATTAATAACCAGGGTGTCAAAACTTATGGACACCTAATTTTTTTTCCTTCAACGCTTACATAATATAAGCAAAAAATTGGAAGGTCCTCCTTCCGATCTCCGCAATGGATACAGATCATCGATATTATCTCTAGAGAAGAGCCTTGATTTGCCAAATTCAACCACAGAACCCAATCAAGGTACAAGTTTACGTGGCATTAACTAGTGGGTTCATTGCAGGTCCACCCACCGATTTTTCATATATCAAAGGTTCATAGTGATTGCGGAATTCCTGATGTGCTTTCTCTTTATCAAAGAGTTCAATCTCCATAATCTGAAAAGTGCTCACCCAAATCTTTTAGTCGTGGTCATTGATCATCCACCTTGACGAGATCAATGGTGTTGGTTTATTGTGGTCCATGAACTAGCATGCCTGTTAATTCCACCTTCGCGCTCTGCAATCAATACGAGCCGTCTGATCTACGATCAGACCCCAAACTCAAAAAAAACTACATTTAATTTAAATTACGGGCACAGGCTTCGTTGTTAACCCATGTGCTCATTCGATCTTCACAATGAATATGGGTCGTCGATCTTATCGAATGTCTGGCGTTTGATCCGTTAACTCTAGTGGATCTTGGAATCGATTTGATGACTAAGATTGGTTTACTTTTTATGAACGACTCGTGTTCACTTCCTCTGTCAGGTTTTTGATTAACCTGATTTGATCTGGGTTTTCTTTCACGATCCTCATGATTTCGATCTCTAATTGATCGAAGGGATTTCTACGATCTCTTAGTAAATGTTTTCGACCTTTTTGGGTCACTAGAGATCATTTGGTTCAAATGTCGTTGCATCATACAATTTGTCTTCATTTCCAGAGGTTCACACCTCCAACATTCAGGTTCTTCTTTCCGAATCATAACCTTCTTGGCTATCCATGGCATACAACCGCCCTTTCAAAATTTTGTGCATAATATGGGAAAATAAAACATTTCAGAAGGGATTCTTACCCAATCCCTTCTTACCTTGAGCCACAGACGCATGAACATTTTTATACCTTTTCTTGGCTACTAGCACTCTCTTTTTTATTTTTACCTCATCCACAGTGCTTTAGCAGGATTTTCATAGTCCTATCAACAATATTTTCAATGTTTCCACAAGTGCAACACAAACATATTTCGATTGTATCTTCAGCAATACAATCATTATCACTATGGTGTCAAAACATTTACTTTTATTAGTAAATCAATTTTCTCATCCAAGAGAAAACATAATACTCAACAAGGAATAATTGAGGACTCCCTCCTTCTTCCAACTCTTTCTACACCACCTGGGACTTTTCAGCCCTGTTGAGTTATCTCTAAGGCCTCACTGCCTTTTCTTAATCATGGCTTCAACCAAGCATAACCATTTAAACGTACTCATTTATTCATTTAATCATACTCAGGGAGTTTACTTTCCTTTTACCAACTATACCAGTTTCCACAACTGCTCTTTTAATCCTATGTCTCTATTAAAAAATTTAGGGTTCTTAGGGTGAGGAAAGTGTTCCTCCTTTTCTCCCCCTTTACTAATGTAGTCTACTTCTTATTGTGATCTTTCTGCTCTTTTCCTGAGCAGCCTTGGTTAGACCTCACCCTAACCTTTTGGATACAACAACATGCTTTGGTAGCAAGCTTTTGTTCATAATGGATCATGAACATGTGCATCCAACACATTACCAGTTGGTTATCAGAATAGTCAGTATTCATTTATTAGTTTTCTACTCATTACATGATGTTTTTTCAAAATGTAATCCAGGATTCTGGTATATATATATGTCTTCCTATAAACTTGTGGCTTGCTGCTTAATTCTCAGTAGTCATTAAGGTTGTGACTTTGTTTTCCTGACAGAGTCTTCACACAGTTCCTCCATAGGGAATTCTTTCAGCATGCAACTTCCTTATTGCATATCCATCACTATTTGTGCTAGACTCAACCTTGAGTTAGTTTTTATCTGTTTACCAAATATTCCTTAAGGAAATATAGACATGCATCTTTGTCATGTACCTAATTACGTATCCATACATATTCTGGTTTCATTAACTTACATCCATGATGTATTTAACCGTATTCATATTCCTAAGCCTACACGTAGCTGTCATAGGTATATTTCACAACCCACATACATCTTTAATTTTAAGATCAGTCAACTTAGGATTTGTTCACAGTCCTTCTCATGCGATTTGAAAGGCATAATCATTTTCCTCTTATTATGACAACAAAGCATCTTTGCTCATTTACCCTTTTTATCTAATTATATTAGTATTCCCTGAGGAAAAAGGGAATACATTCCCCTCAAGATATTACTTGGAACAAAACTTTCATGACTCTTCAGAATGGAGTCAACCATGTATCCATAGTATTCATTTATTCTGGACAAGAGCAGTTCTTGCTTTATATTTCCCTCATTAGGGAAACCATATGGTATCTTATAACTATATTCTTACACCATACATGTGCATCACTTGCACGTTTAATATCATTCATACCTAACTGGTATTAATATCAAGCTTCACATTAAGAAGCTCCACAATGCATTAAACCCATGTACTCAAGCATAATTAAACACAGATAAGTATTCATCATGCTAGCTTATTGCTCGCAATTTTTTTCCATGTCATTCACACATGTGGACATATCAGTCTTCTATATCATTTTTTCAAGGATCTTCCCATCATCCTTATGATCATGTATACACATTCATGTATAAGTAGGTGAATCTCTTGCACATTTTTACCTCATGCATTCACTTGATAGTTTAATTTCATCATTAGTGTCCTTTAGTTTGAGATTTCAGTCACTTACATGATTAATCTCACAGTCATATCTTGTGTTGATGTTGCCTTCTCTCATGGATATAACCAACCAGTGTCACTTTCCTGTTTATGCGACAACGTCTTAGCAAGAAAGCCTCCTTGCCTCAGCGTCCATAGGGTCTTACCCATCTCACTTTTCTCTTTATGCAACTCATACATGAGCCCAAGAAGGCCAAGTGTTATAACCATGCTCTGATACCAATTTGTAGCACACCCACGACGAGGCATAAATTTTTTTGATTTTATTAAAGGACAGAAATTCCATTCATGGTTCCTAATTTGGAAGGTCAGGGATCTAGTATGATCTCCTGGTTAAGGATAGTTCTTGACTCTGTTGAGCTAGAGAATCTCTACGATTCCCTGTTGGAATCTCATGGACAAATCTACGGGTCCTTTATGAAACTTCGCCTGTGTGACTAAGCACCAAGAGAGAGCCTCACCTACACATAACCATGGGCTGTGACCACATGCCTATGCAAAAGGTGCGTTGTGATTTTGCATTTCGGGACTTTGCAAGTGAGCCAAACCCAACTCCCCGACTCCCGAATGCCGAAAAGAGCTTAATCGGATGCTAGATCCTCCCTTGGCCTCCATCCATCTGACCATTCATCATGACCTAGGGCTCAACTCTTTAAGCATGTCGGGATTTCATGTGTCGGTAATTCTCGATGCGAATCACCTATGTTCTCTCGATCCCCAAAATGTCAACATGTCAATAGTTCCCCTAGAAAATCAATGGTCAAAAGCTTTCCTTGATCAACGACTGTGATCTTTTCGCGGATTCACGTTTCACGAGTTTTCACAAACTTTCCCTTTGACCTCTTCAAGTTGCGAGTTAGTGAAATGTTGATCGGCTGCCATGCGTCCCTCTTGATGAACGGTTAGGATTTTTGTGACTCTTTCCCTTGTAAAACTTAGACATACGTGGATCTCGACCACGTGTCCTCTGACGATGGATGGTCCTATCTTGATATGACCTGGGGCTATGACCACGTGATTTCACGCACGGCCACAAGCAGTTTGGAGTCAAAATTCTTTTGGGCTCATAATGCTCTTACAACCTCCATGTGTCCTCTTGATGAAACCACGGTTTGATTTGCGGTCCGCCCTCAATATCTTAAAATCCTCACAACTCCCATCCCTGCAATGCTACAGGATCGTCGATCTCACAATCTTGACGATAACGTCTGGATCGACAGTTCAAATCTGTGCCCTTCTTATCTACGACCCAGATCAACTCTCTCCTTGAATCAATGGTCAAGGTTCCCTTATCCTTCACACATATGATCCCTTGCTATGACCTAGGGTCAAAACTTTGAGTTCATCAGAATTTCGTGTTTCGCGACTTCTGGATGTATTCACCTCCATTCTATAGTTATCTGAAATCCCGATGCTTCAGATCTGATGACACAGAGCCTTCCTCGATCCGACGGCTCAGATCAAATCGTGATTTCGCGTATAGCGAGTTCTTATGACTCTGCCCTTTGACTCCTCTGATGTGTGAGTCAGTGAAACGTTGATCGCTCACCATGCATCCCTTTCGATGGTCGGTCCTGATTATTTCCAACATTCCTCAAACTTGCAAAGACTGGAGGAGTCAAGGCGTTAATGCCTGCACTCCTTCCTCAAATCTAATGGTCACGACAGACCTTGGCTCCTCTCGAAAGGATCTCATCTGTTAATCTTCCAAACTAAAGGATATTCCCTTTTGATACATACATCTCGCTATCCTTCCTGATCTTCATCAGTTATGAAAGTCTTAAGAGCATTGCGCTCTTTCTCCTGGGCTTATCATGTGGAAGAATTCTTCCACGCACCCCTTATGTTCATTCCTCAACTCTAGAACTTAAGTAGTTTTTGTTCTCTGCCTGCCTCACAGAGAGCTTGTGCATACGTGCACTACCTCTCCCGAGCTTAATAAACTCCATCCTCCAAGGAAGTTAGAACCACTGGGTGGGTCAACATGCATAGATGAAACTGTACATAAGGTCGATGAACTCACAGTTCGTGGCACTAGCTTAAGACACCACATGATGAAAACATTTACGAGTATAAAACATGTCCTATCCCTATGATTTCCTACTTTCCTAATTTCACATTCAAGTAGATACAAAAGAAGGAAATACAATATAATTCATTAAGAAAACATAACCATCCCTGCAACATTCATAGGATATTCAACTTTAATTCATAGTACCACGTAAATACACAAGACATGTGATTACTTATATATTGCAGGTGGTAGCCAACAAACTGACTGTGGGTGTGTGTCCTTCCACCCGACCATAGGCTTAGAGGCATTCATTCTTAGTGCTCTGGCCACCCTTGTGCCAAGCCATGTTATCACCAGGGAACTCTCGCAGTTCTCATGGGTTCTTTATTTGTTTCATCTTCTGCTCGGGTTCCGTTTTCGGCAAACTTTCAGAGATTTCTCTCTCTATTGTGGCCTTGGGAGAGGTTTATGATATGCTCACATGTCATCAAGCTTGCAGCCTCCTGTTTATTATCCTCTACAGAGCTCTGCACATCTCCCTTATGAGCTTGTGCTCTCGTCCCCCCATATCATATATCCTCTCTGATTGTCCCTATCATTTGTCTTACCTTCCTTCTTTTGGAAGGTTCCCAACCCATCACGTTCCTTCTATCAGAAGGAAGCTCGGGTCTGCAGATCTTTGTGGTACTTCGGTCTAACATTCTGCAACTAGACCATGCTCCCATTCATGGGGGTGGTTGATAATTCAACCACTGGTCCTTTCTTCACTAATTGATTTCTTTCCTTAGAATCCAGAGAGGCTTATTATCTTAGTAAAGGAAGTTTGTGTCATTTAGACTAATTGACCCTCTCTACAATCTCATCACTCTTTCCTCTAGTGATATCATGGCCGATACTTTCAAGGCTTCACCCCCACAGTCAATTATTGGAAACTCAAACAATAATACATTTACATTGTCCACATGCCTTAGCATGGTAATTCCTATTTTATGATTAATTACAAACTGGGGGAAAAATGGATATTACAATCCAAAGAGCCTGGTGATAGGTATTCATCATTCACCTCCTTAACATTATGTCAATGGGTTTATATATGGACAATTGTCTTAAATGTCATTTAGAGAGATTTATAGTTGCTATTGATTTAATCGCTGGAGTGAAAATACTTACCAAAATACCTTATAAGGCGTCGTCTAAAATCGAGATTAAACTGTTATCCGCGAAATCTACATTATACTCAAAATATGGTTGTAGGAAATGTTGCAAGATCTTGATATTCCACATTGTTCAATGTTTTCTTGTGAGCTCCCAACTTGGGGTCAACAAAGGATACATCACTCATCTATTTTATTATTTTTAACTAGATTATATTGCTAATTTATTTTGTTGTTTCCAATATTTTATGGTCTTGCTTATTTGCTCCGAACTAAGCATGTAAACAAGATTTCCAATCAGCATACCTGCTGCAACTAAATGATGGCAGTTTGTAAATGTTGTATCTAAGAAAGAAATGCATAACTCTAGTGAACATTAGCATGGCCAACATTTCAACTACCTTGAAGATTAACATGGCCAACATTTCGGCTACTTGCATAGGTTGAATGAAAATGTCAAGAAAAGGATGATGAATTTATACCTCAGGCCAACATTTCATCTATCTTCATAGACTGGATGAATATGTTATGTTGAGTTGCATTTTGTGCAATAGGTGGATTTCTCCAAAGAAAAAGATAAGATATTTGAAGAATGAAATCAATCAACATAATTAGGCATATCCTAGACCTATGCAACTAAATTAAACAAAAAATTAAAGAGAATACAAGTTAATTTCAATTAATGTTTAAACAGCTGGAAATTAAGACGTGGGAAAAAAACACAAATCTATGCTCAAAGAGAAAATAATATGTGACAAAAACATATTAAATAAACACTATACACGACCCTGGTCACAACGCTACTTCTTTAACAAGGTAGCATAAAAACCTTCGGCCCAAACCTAAAACAAGAGACAACACACTATGAGACTTGAATATTAGAACAATGGGACTTGAATATAACTAATAGCCAAAAAAAACCCTACAACTACAAGTTGAATTTGACATATGCTCAATAATGAATTTTAAGGCTGGAAGGATCCAATAACAATTATATCAATTTAAAAATCTAGGGATTGGGTGTTGCAACTAGAGAAGAGCCCACTATACATTCCTTGATTTGATCTATCAGAGTATGATCACAAGCCAACAAAATTTTAAGCATAACTCCATAACTTCTCAAGGGACATAATATTGGATCTCGTCTCGTGAACATGTTAATGCTCATAAGAAATTTGGATTGAAAGTAAAAAAAGAACTAAAAAGAATAAAGGATAGTTACGTTGGCCTACCAATATTGCTAAAAGTATGAAATATTAGGTGTTTTTATATGGAATCCGTATGGCTAAAAGCATGAAATATTAGGTTCTTTTCTATGGAATCTTTATTGTCTTCCTACATCCCATGATCTAGATGTGTTACAAACAAATCAAGTTGTTGCTCTGCTTTTCCTCTAGGTATGAAGATGGAAATATCCTTAATAAGAACTATGAAAGTGACTACTTGAGTGAATTTAGTACCAATATGCATATTTTTTAAGATACCTTGTAAGATGTTTCTCCCTAAATCCCAGCCATTCAAGCAAGACCGTAACAATTGTTGGATTCTTATGCTCAAGCTCTCTAAAGAATTTGTATAACATTGGTTTCCTGCTTTCGTATATGCCAAATATGCAAATACCTTGAACAAGGAGACGGATATGAATGATTCAGACTACTGCTTGCATTTATAGAATTTGAAATTTGAAATGACAAAAATGAATTTGGGAAACCATATGACAAATGGGTCAATATGGTCATTAACTAACAATGACATAAGGTTTGTAGTATATAATAATTTTCTTTCTATGATAAAAATAATCTTTTAAATCAATAAGTATTTTGAAAAGTTTCATTCAAAATATTAACACTTGATGTTTGTCTTGTAAAATCTTAAAGTGGGGTGGACACAGTGGAAAGAGGTCACGATGGTAAGTAACTTGCATTTATTTTGCTGCATCCCCCGTCATTGGCTTTGCAATAACAGGGCCATTTGAACCACCAATGAAACATCAAAAAAATGCTTTGAACTAATTAAAATAAATAAATAAAATCAATACCACTACAAGTGATAGGTATTAATAAGACTGATAAATGGAAACAACTTCAACAAACTCAATTATTTTTTTCTTATTGATTTTCATCTAAGAAAGAGTATAAGGTTAAAACACTTTTATGAGTTAGAGTTATATATCTTCATTGTTAATTCCAAATTTATAAAACGAAGTATCTATTTTATCTAATTTAGAGATAATCTACCATTGCTCACATCAAGATATTCCTGGTTTATAATAGAGATAATTTACTTTCAAGTTTTATAATGCTAATTTATTTTAGTATTTACAATTAGTTTATGTTTATAATTTATTTTGTTATATTTATATGTAGATTATGGTATTGGACAAATTTTATCTTATTTATAAGCTATTTTTCATAAATAAATAAAAAATTAAAATTTTAAAATTGATTTTTTACGACAATGAGTCATAAAAAATATTTTTTTACGCAGTTATAAAGAGTGTTATTACTGCAGTAGTCATAAATGAAAATAAATTTAGCAGTGAATCATGGCTTAATGCATTTTGAGTGACATCACCATAGTTGGAATAGATGGCACCTTGACAAAACCTCTCACGTGCATAAAGTTATAGATATGACCATCGACCTGATCTCTTAAAGTTAAGGATATGACCATCGACCTTCTCTCTTGAGAGATGATGACAAATCTGTCAACCTGTAACAATATTATGTCATCTCTACAGAATTTGAATATCTGAACCCTTAAATGCTTAAATGAAAAGAGTTAATACATTTATATACAATTTAACTCAAAAGCACAGAGTGTCAATTAAATAGTCAATCCCACCTTCCCACTATTTAATTATAGCCATCAATATCTGATTTAATGATAAATAAATGTACAAAAATCCATAGAAGATTGCATCGATACCCTTACTCACGATGTATCATTGTGTTACAGGATTCAAGTAAACAAAAACAGGGATAAGGAAAACAAGAAACTACCGTCCATAACTAGTTTTTGTTGTTCGACAAAACATAGAGGCATCTTGGCTGCTATTTACATCCCTGAGAAAATAATTCTCCATCTATGAAATCCTTAGCCATATGTTTATTTACCCATATGCATGGAATTTCATAAGGTAAATGCTAAACACAGACAATAGTGAGATTGCTATATCCATTTCTCATTTCTAAATGGAAATGGGAAGTTCTTAATATTAATTTTATTACACATATCACCTAGAGTCATATGGATAGGCTATGAATATGGATTACACATATCACCTAGAGTCATATGGATAGGCTATGAATATGGTCTCTTTTCTCTCTTCTTGTTTCTCCCTTGGCCAAGAAAGTCATTGGTCAACTTCTTGTCCAATGGGTAGGGAGTTATGCCAATGTAGTGCTCATATTTCTTGTTGATCGGGCTTGTGCTGACTATCCATTGGAAAATGGCGGCAAGAAATATCCAAACTACTATTGAGCATTTAATGTTGTGACAGGTGGATTATCAGTCGTCGAATATGTTAGATTCACAATGAAGAAAAATGCAGAAACATAATGGAAATAACTAAAGCAATCAGGAAACCATGATGAACAAAGATAAATAGAATATTGGCAGAAAAGGCATAGTCTATAATCATTAATGAGCAAATAATCATGTACATAGATGTACATATATAATACAAAAATACCATAACTGTCATGTAACTGTATAACAGTTAGGTAAACTAACGAACTATGAAAAGAGTTTTTAACATCCCCCCTTAATCATAAGTTTTTTCTTGCTTGAAAAACTGCCACTACTTGACAACTAGTAATGTGTCAAGAAAATATTCAGACTGTCATGTAACTGTATAACAGTTAGGTAAACTAACGAACTATGAAAAGAGTTTTTAACATCCCCCCTTAATCATAAGTTTTTTCTTGCTTGAAAAACTGCCACTACTTGACAACTAGTAATGTGTCAAGAAAATATTCAGAGGGCTTAAGATCCTCTCTGAACTCTGAAAAAATAGTATAAGTTGATGTCTTATACTAAATTGGTGGTTTAAGGGTGACCACAAACTCATTTGGTGGTTTCAGAATGACCACAAACCGAATTTCTAGCAAAAGATGACATCTTCTACTAAATGGCATGGTTTTAAGTTGACCATAAACTAACAAGAGATTAAGAATAAAAAATATGAAAATGTAACAAGCAAAACTTAATGTCTTCTGCTCAATTGATGGATGGTTTTAAGCTGACCACCAACTATCAAGAGATCAAGGCTCAAAAAACTCTGAATGGAATGGTTTTAGGATTACCACAAACCATATCATCAACAATATGTTTAGGAACAAGACTACATACCAGGAACTAGGTTGCATACTTGATCATCTGTTCACAGGCTTTAAATCAAACATGGAACCTGACGAAAAAATTTAGATTTCCCCTCTGTCAGGGACAAGTGGTTCAAATTCCCTTGACCGTCATTCACAAGTATGACCAAAAAGTGATCCAACACCTGTATAATCAACTGGAACAATGTGTACACTTTCACAATGTATACACGGATGAAGATTGAAACACTGATCTATCATCTGATCATTATCAACTTCAGATGAAGATCAAAACATTGATCTATCATCTGATCATTATCAATTTCATTGACTTCACTGATCTGATCATTATCAACTTCATTGACTTCACTAATTTTATTGTGAGGAGACTACATGCTTGTTTCCTATTTCATCCTCTATTCACATACTTTGGTCCCTCAATCTAAGACTACTATCTCATATTTCCCCCCCTTAATCGAAGATTCAATGTCTCTGATACACCATCAAGCTACACAGTGGTTCATCCTCTCTATGGACAAGAGGAATACAACAACATATGGAAAGACTTACAACTTGGACCAAAAACTCAGGGGTGTTAGGTACAACCGATCATGCACTCAATTACAATCATATTTTGAACAGACACACAATCATATTCTGAACATACACAAGTCCATAATGAAGGACATATACAAGTCATGAATGAACTGCAAATCAAAGGTATACTTCAAAACTTGAAGTCTGACATTTCTCACTAGTGTACCCCCTGTCAACTGAAAAGTGAGAAGTCTAGATAATGAGATATACCCCCTTTGAAAGTGGAAAAGGTAATCAAACTGTCTTCTAGCGAAGTCTGAAAAATCGATCTTCAACTCAGAGACTACATCCTCTGGGCCCCGATCATACCTTATATCATCCAATCCTGGAAAACATTCATGTCCATCAACTGTAGAAATATCTCCAATCAAGTATGGTCGTACTTGTGTATAAATACGTAGATAAGAATGCTCCAATAAATTGGCTTCCAAAATCCAACGCTAATTCTCTAACCATTCAAAATGAATATGTTTTCACTTGCTCTTCTGACACCTTACTGAGAGGTGATTTGTCTACCCACAAAATCTGCGTTGGTGAAGATAAAAATAGTTTGACTTATCATGGCCAAACCGATGATAGTGTTTGCATGATCTGAAATATATGTTCTTTATCTCATCGATTATCATGATCTGAAATATTTGTAGCGACATCATCATCAACAATATCCCGTACTTGTTCCTTACCAATATCCTCAAGCTATGTCTTCTTATCATCATTCAAAAAACAACCACTCACAAAGCAAATAGGTTTTCTATAATTAGGAATATAAAAAAGGTTGTTAGCATCATTTTCATATCCTAGTCCATATCGATTTCGTTTAAATCATAATTCTTCTTATGGTCGAACAATTATAATTTCTTCGTCACATTTAACCGCAACTTTTTTGACATAGGGACTTCATCCAACTCATCTTCATGTTTATGAGCATCATCACTAGTCAACTGAGCGTCTTAATTATTTTCATCCTTATGTCGTTTTGTTTGTTGAAATCACATTGTTGGTGTCGAAGGAGATTTAACTCATTAGATAACATTTCGTTTTGAAATTTGAACATATCAATCTTCTTATGCATAACTTGTAAACATGTGAGCAATCTTCTTATGCATAACTTGTAAACATGTGAGCACTGCAATAAGAGTGTATTTGTTAATTTAAATTGTAGATTCGGGATTTGAGTTGAGCATAACTTGTAAACATGTGAGCAATCTTCTTATGCATAACTTGTAAACATGTGGGCACTGCAATAAGAGTGTATTTGTTAATTTAAATTGTAGATTCGGGATTTGAGTTGATTAAAGAGCGTAGTAGTGTAATATTTCTTCAACTCTCGTCATTATGAAGAGTTGTAAGACTTAAGAAATGACTAAGACACACACATAAAGATCCTAAGACCCCCTTATTCAATTTCAGGTAGGTTTACAACTTAAACAATAACACCAAATACAATTTTGCAAATACAATTTGTTGGACCTCTTATAACACCTTGATAACCACCTTATAATTTCATTACAAAAAAGAGAACCCTCTATAAAAGATTTGATAACCTCTTTTATCTCAATTACATAAAAGGTCATAATTATCAAAGCACAAAACCACCTTTATCTTAATGCTCTTCACTTTACCTACTAATTTTATTTATGTTAGCAAAAGAACCCTTCTCAATTGCATTGCATTTACAAAGGCAAAGCTACAAATCATAAATAATTGAGTTTCATTTGATTCTTTAATGTACTTGATTCCTTCAAACTTAGATATGATTCTTTGGGTGTGGGGTACCTAATATGGCCTCTTTTAAAAATAAATAAACATTTCTAACTGCTCCAAGAGATCAATATCAGCGATAACAACAATTTGGCATCAGCTTTGAACTATTCTTCAAAGATTTATATGCCACAGTCTATTCTTTTAATGCCAAAAATAAATCTTACATTCATCTTTAAAAATTAAAATAAACCTCACATACCCTATCTTCATCAGATCTTCGGTTATTCATGTTTTCTCGATTTCCTTATGCAAATTCTCACGTTTCCAGCTGACTGTATTCTTCTTGCAGACAGTGATTCTTCTTACCTTGTTTCCTAGATTTTCTCCTGAAACAAATCGATCGCAGGCTTCACGCTCATATTTTCTTTCCTTTATCGCTCCACGCGATTATTCCTTTCTGACCATGAATATTACGACTCCCAATGTCCACAATCTCACTTGGGTATATCTATTAGTTGTTTTAACTATGCCACTGGGCACATTCATAATAAGGAACTATGATTTATAAACAAGAAATGAAATCGACTTACAGATTTGACATATGAATAAACTACTTACTCAAAAGAATGCTCTGCCTTAGATTGCCATTTCTCATTCGGATTTAAAATGGTTATGTCTCTGGCGATATTTGACTCCCGGATCTACTTCTACTCAACGAGATCTCAATAGCATGTGTTCCAGATCGCTCCACGCAAGGTTTCCAAACTCGTCCAACACTTTCTCCTCACGGCTCTCACAATATCACAAGCTTCCAATGGCTCTGGCTCTCTTGGTGGTACCCTCTGCGTGTGGAAACATAAAAAAGAGCATTTGCAGGCCGACTTCTTCGACCAACAACATGAGCACCCTCGGCTACCTTTTCTGGACGGACGGAACCCTTGTCGTCTAGTTCCTTTTCACTTGTGTGCGAACCCTCGCCACAATCTTCTTTTGCAGCGCTTGCAAACAGACAGGAAAACAATTTCACTTTGAACATAACAAACCCTCGGTTCATCAACTCAGATTTCATCTACCATGGTGCTATCAGGCAATAAGAACTATAATGCTATGATACCATAGATTAAAAATGGAGAAACATAATGGAAATAACCCAAGCAATCAGAAAACCATAATGAATAGAAATAAATAGAATATTGAGATAAATAAAATATTGGTAGAAAATGCATACTTTATTATCATTAATAAGAAAATAATCATGTATATAGAAATACATATATAATACAAAAATACCATAACTGAAGTAACTGTATAACAGTTAGGAAAACTAACTAACTATAATTAGAGAATAATTCTCTTATTTATAACTAACTAACTATGACTAGTTATAACCTTTTCAAATTCTCTTATTTATAACGTGGATTTCGTCAGTATTAAAGGTTGAGAATAATTATAATTATTATGAAATATTAAAGTGGATATATATCATAATGATGTGAAATGTTAAAAAGCAGTAGTTATAAGTAGTAAATAATTGGATTGTTAAAACAGATATGGTTATAAATTATAATATTGTGTTTAAAAATAAATAAATGAAAAGTTCTATGTTAGCATGGTAGAGATTTAGGTGTATTGGGCTTAGTTTCTATTATTGTTTAATAAGGAGTAGCCCTATTTATATAGGATCAATGAATTTATTTATATGAACTATAAAACATGATAATATTCGAAAAACATAGTGACATATGATAAGGTAATGTTATTTTTTTTAAGATTTACATTTATAAAAAATTGAAAGATGTAAGTTTGAATGGTTAGTAAAGATTATTAGTAATAGATTTTTGTTTCTGTTATTAATTTGGCATAAATACCTATAAATTTTCAATTTTCAATGTTTTAATCAAAGTTTTTGGAAATTCATACAATTCTAGTTAAAATTTAAGTAGTTTAATCTAAGTTTTGAATTTGACTTTTTATTTGGTCTCTTCCTGAGATTGAGGGAGAAGATAGCTTAATTTATCTTTCTTTAAACCATGCATTTGCATAGTGATTTTTTCCCGACGAAGTAATGCTAGAAATTACTCTAGCATTACTTCTTAACATTTCTTAACATTAAATGTTAAGAATGAATGTGTGTTGCACTACATAGTCCATAGTGAGTTGATATGTCGCTGCCACCTACGCAACCATGCAAATGTACATGACCTTGTAAACGTGTTGGTTTTGGTTCTTCTTTACCTGTGCAATCTCATACCCATTCTTTACTTTACCTATTGTTGGAAACTTTATTTCACGTTTTTGGAGTTGAATCATTGAATCCCAAAGAAACTATGTCATGTTCCTTGATTGAGTCGTGTGACTGGAGTTGTGATCGAATTTTGAAGCTGGAATGGCACTGTGACTAGAACTTTGATGCAAAGACAGAAGCCTACGGATGCAAAGACAAAGGTATATATTATATATATTAGCTTGCATGAACTGTATGTTTGGAATAAGATATATGTAGAAGCGATTTGATTTCTCCTCATGTTTTCAGATGAATCTTGAAAGGAGCATTTAAAGATGGAATGCAAAGATCTGGAAAAACAATGGAGAAATGGAAACGAGGAATCTGACCTTCACTTCTGAGATCCTCAATACTTGAAGGACAGTGAAAATGGTTTCCCATGTTGGTCCCTTCATAGGTACTTATATTATTTTATGAAGTGATACAGTTGCAATTGAAGGAGTTCATACTTATCTGAGAGATGTCATATCCGCGAAGAGACCCTGTGAGCGTCCAACAGACTTCTGCACTTTACATACATGTTGACAAGTACATTCTGTAAATACATGTCTGGCTCAAATCTAGTCAAGATGATGTGGGAGTGGATTAATTTTCTATCTGCTAAGGATTTTCGCTTGATGCAGCCCTACAATAGATGATAATATGTACATGAATCTGCACAAAAGCATCAGGAGGAAAGATAGGAGTAGGGATAAAAGGCATCAGAGGGTTGATTGTCAAATAAAAACCTTAGAAGGATTACTTTCTAAACAGGTTGTTTTCAAATCTTCCATTCTCCAAAAGCACCTACAAATACTAAGGAGGCTTTAACAATAAAGATATTTTCTTCGATGTCATTGGCTTTCAAAGACAAGTTGAAAAATCGAGAAGCATGTGCTTCAAATATTAAGGTACGCAACAAGTGATGAGGTTGTAGAACTCAAAGGAAAGGTTGTCTGTGAAATTGGCAGTGCTGATGACTTATCTCTTACAGAACTTATATTCAGTTGTGTTTCAAAGATGCTATAGTTGAACAATTGGTTTCTCTCATCGTTATGTTTGTCTCGAAAGAGAAATTGAAAAACATAGTAATAATAAGAGAAGATCTTCTCTTATTATTACTATGTTTATCAATTTTTTACCCTGTATTCGAGTTGTATTTGTTTATCTCACTCTCGAGGCCAACGAGGTCTATTTTTTTGCAGCAATGACGCCCACTATATTAGTGGCCATAATCTTGTCATCGATGGGGGATTTCACCTCTTGCAAAGTCTTTTCCACTGCAAATTCTTAGGATTTTATTCCTCTCAGGTCCTTCATCAATGGGTTTGTTGCCGGAAGTTCCAACAAAATCCAAAAATAAATGAATGGATAGCTAGCTCCTCAATAGTCCCATGGTAGTAGTGATCATTGCAGCTCTGGGGCAACCTCCTCCATGTTTTTCATCATCTTTTCTTCATAATTTCCATTGTTTTAATAAGAAAATCTTGAAAATTTTGACTATGTAAGAGCATTATATGATTGATGGTGTCGACCTGTAATGGAAGCATCATCCATCTGCAATATCACAATACACATACATTTCCATAAGTGTCACGATAATGCATAAATACATGTATATAATCTTTAAATAATATTTCTAATAATGTCGTTCCCATATAAGTGCAGTCATATTAAATTAAATTGCAACGTGTAACTTAAGTAAACCATGAATGCAACGTGTCTCTATAGTTGACATTTGTTATTAGTGTTATTAGTGGCTCCTCTAGGTGCAGTGTAGCTTTTACACAATACATGGACGGCTACCTCTACCAATTTGACTGCAAGGAGTGTGCAATCGAGTTACTCCTTAAGCAGAGGAAAGTGACTATTAAAATTATTTCACCAGTGGCATGTTCAAGTTTGAAAACCACTTATATCAAAAACTATTGTTTATCTGTACTCTATTAAAACTCTTTCACCATTGGCATGTTCAAGTTTGAAAACCACTTGATACAATTCAATTATTAAGACTTTTAAAACTCCTTGATTGTATGGTCATGGTCACAAAATTCCTTGATTGTATGGTCATGGTCACATTATTGGATTAATTACCCTAACGACATTGATTACCCTAATGACAGGGACTTGCTTCTCTACAGCTCGTCTTGTTTTATAATGTTTTCTCATATCTTTATGTGCATTTGATCCAAATCATGTTTTTCAGGTTATAAAGATATGAAATTATCAAGTTTTGGATTTTGACATTTATAATTGTTTTATCTATGATATTTTTATTTGATTTAAGGTTTCTTATGGTATTAATGGGATTAGAAGATAGCAAACTTAACACTCATTGCAGGAGGTGACCAATTGAGTTCGAATAGTAAAATTGGTACTTTTTATTCTTCCATGAATTGATGGGCCAGATGGGGCATACTGACCAATTTCCCTACTACATGGATCACAATGAGCATAGGATTATAAATTGATAACATAAATATAATAATGAAAATAGATGTGGGAATTTAGTATGGATATAATGGATTAATAAAAATAAAATAGATTCATGGCAATCATTTAGGTTGACCTTGCTTCGAGGATGTCACCTTTTGAACAGGGGAAGAACAGTGATAAAAATTTGAAACCAATAGTACCATCAACTAGTGTCTTTTGTTACCTCTAACATGATAATAATGAAAATGTTGCATCGTCGAATAAGGCCCAGATTCCTTTTCTCAACATCCTAGTCATTGAATAAGGCCCAGATTCCATCTTGGTACAATACTTGTTATATGGTTTTCTATGTTCACTAGGTGTAGGTCATTTTAATGAATTTTAGATGGTATGGTGACATTAGATTAAGAGGTAATAAAACGATGATTTCCTATAGGATGGTAATGAAGAAGAAAAGTAAGAAATTATGACAATTCTGCTAGCAGAAAAGGGGTAAAATACCTTAGCATAAAATAAACATTCTCCTATCCTCTAAAAATAAAAATTAAAAATAAAAATAAAAAATTAGTGATGATTTGAATCATAACAATATGAAATTGTTAAGATTAGAGTGGTTAATTAAAGCTTAGATGACTCCCTTGTAGTTTATATTTGATGAATAACATTGAAGAGCCAAGGGAACTATGAAAACACAGTGTTTGTAGTGATGATGAAAGGGTGTCTCACCCAACTGGAAAGTTCTCTTAAGAATACTGATGAGTGGATTGAGTAGCATGAATGATGATTGGTCAAGGTCATAGTGATTACCTATATAATTTAAAGTTTCAAGTTAGGAAGATATGAACTAGAACACTCGTAATTGGCAAAGAATGACAAGTGATAGACTGAAAAAAATTTAAAGGTTTAAATATTCAAGGATAACAACTATATACTTTTGGAAAAGAAAGTAGATTATGTGATAGGTTGATTCTTAGAGACTAATCAAGAGATACCTAGCATGAAGAGTAGGAATCTTGTATTCTCAGGGACTAGGTTACATATTGGATTAGATGAACTAATTCTTGTAAGGGTGAACAATGATAATTACTAGGTGATGGATAAATCACTAGGGAATAACTATTCCTTCATGTATGAGGATTAATCATAACAAAACTTGAATAATAATGTCCTAGTATTTACATGATATTCGCATATAACGGTCCTGGAATGAATAAAGAAAAAAAGACAAAAATTGATGTAAGAACCTTGGGTAATGATCAAAAGATGATATGGTGCAGAGAATTTGAATTTTGATGATTTGAGGCATGCTAGTAAATCCAACAATATTATTAGTGTTGAATTCATCGAATTGCACCATGGGGGGGAAGAATACATGATTGGAGATTATGGCTCTAGATGATGAAAACTTTAGGATATGGATAGGGTGGCTTCACCTACCCCATAAATTATCAACTTTCTTGTGGAAAGAAAATGGAATTATTATTAGAAAACAATTGGTATCTTGAGAAGAAGAAGAGGTGTTTCATGATGATGTTTTGTTATATTTCAGAGTCTTATCATGGTAATAAACTCGACCATTTTGTAGATGATAGATGATAGATCATTTTCAACCAACCAATATGCATACATGATCATGATAACATCAAATTTCAATATTCTTGGTATAATGTCTTTAATTATAAAGGGGATAGTACAACCCAAATCCTTCTACTTGGGAAGATGAAGAGGAAATGCGCCAACAGTTTCCGCATTTATTTTGATTTTCTTTCTAGACTTTTACTTGAAACTTCGAGACGAAGATTGAAATAAGAGGGGGTGTATGTAATGTGTTGTTTCACCTAACTATTTTTGGATAACAGTCGTATTCTCTGAGGGTGTTTTCTCACAAATGACATGGTTAATTAATGCATTGATAAATGCTAGACTTTTTCTGAATTTCTTAAAAGGTCAAAATTTAAAATTTATTAATTATGTAATATACCTTATGGGATAAATTTTATGTATGATCGTGATTGTACATATATTACTAATGAGTTCTTAAGTGTACAGGAAGCTCAATGATTAGTTGATGTGATTATCATCAACAAAGACCCTGGGACTCTAGACTGAGTCAGGGAATAAATGTATTAATGGAATTATTTATAAATTATTTAAATTGGTTATGGACATCAATGATAAATGCTTGTGTAGTGGATGTAGGTATAGGGATCATGTTTTCCGATCCGACTCACAAAAGGAGTAACGAGGCTATACAAAACCAAACCAATAGAAAATGGAGGGGTGGAACATCGTCCATGTTTTCACTCACCAACACTCCTGCTGTGGATAGAGTTGAAGAGTGGGGGGGGGGGGAATCTTGCTCAGAGGGTTGCACAATGTACTAAGGGTAAAATAGCTCTCAGTCACTCACGAGGTATACTGGGGGGCACAAAATAAGGCAAATACCTTATTCCCCAGCGTCCATTAGTCTTGTAATAGGGGCAACTACATGAGTAATATGATCTCCACCAGTTGTGCCATATTCCCAATGCTCAAGGTCAAAAGTGTTTGAAGGGCATGACGCATGGCACCCTTGGAGTACATCAATACATCCTGAAGGGCATCATATTCATGGAACCTTTAGCCTTTGTTTCAAGGTCAAAATTGTTTGAAAGGAATGACACATGGCATCCTTGGAGTACATATTTACATCTTGAAGGGCATAGTGTTCATGGCATCCTTAGCCTTTGTTTCAATCAAATGTATAATATAATGTGAAACATGTAACTTAACTAAGGAAAAGTAATAAAATAGACGATAGAGTCATGCTAGAAAACTTTGGAAATCAACTTTATGGGAAGGGGTTAGATGTTCAAGAACAATTGAATGATTCAAAAACTTCATAGATAATGAAAATTTAGAATTTAAACAAGATATAATTAAATATAGAAAAACAAACAACTTGGAAGGGAATTGAAGATGTGCATGATAATATTAAAAGTGAATAAATAAATAACAATTATTAATTTCATGAGAAATATTTATATAAGGGGATAATTGGGAAAAATCCAAACTCATTGAGTAATTAAATAACAAATGGTGGGTTCTAGAGTTAATAGGAGTTCAATATTAGTTCAAGATACTAAAATATCTCATGTAGATTAGTGGAGGATATCTAAGGGACAACTAGGAGAAAAATTAGGAAAATCAAAAGTGGGTGAGGAAAATTAATTTTTAAATAAAAATAAAATGGGGTAATTTTAGGTGCAAATTTGCATGAGAGTGACATGTGGATGGGTGAATATTACACTTAATTTATTTCTTAAATTAGCTAATTATGCATGAGGAATTGTGTGTCAAAAATTGTTTTACCTATAAAATAAAGAGAGAAGGTTGAAGGGGGATTCTACCCTATGGTTGGAAGACCATCGTAATGACTGTAGACTGTTGAGCATTTATATTGCAAGTTGGACAATGAAGTGTGTTAAGAGGTGGGATCCTCTCACTTGTGAGTGTTCACTTCACAAGTAGTTTTGTGGTTGGATTTGTATAGCCCCGTTGTGGATCGGGGGGCTAAAGGGGAAGAAGAGTACCCATTTATTTGGCAGGGAGGCATACGATGAGTCTTTCAGTGGATTGTCAAGATGAAGCAAATTGATGAAATTGAGGCAAAGTTGGCACAGTCGGCGATTGACATTTTGGGCATCAGGCTTCAATCGAAAAATCGACTCCTTCCAATGACGATAACTATTTTTTTTGTGCATTGATTTTTGTATCATTATATTATTTAAGAATTCAGAGTCTATTATTTTATTCTTATAAAACAATGATGCTTCTTGGGTTTAAATTGGGTTTAAATTAGATGGTCATTACACTAACTTTTTCCCCTTTATTTTTGGTCAAACCTCCCAATGACACATGGAATTCAAGACCTATTATATGTGGGCATGTGGCAAAGAGGTGGACCCATCCCTTGACGACACACGACAATGACATGGACCTACCCAAGTGTGACACATGGACTAACAAAGATGATTGGACAGTGACATGGCAAGTGACTAGTTGGTGGTTGACGTGAGGTGTCAGCCATTCACAGGTTGACTGGGTGATGATTGGGCAGCGATTGGGTGACCAAAATATTACTAAATCATTAATTTTTCTAAGGCACGAGAAATACACTAAGCCTTCCATAAGTTCTTTTGTTTCACATGAATGATAATAAATGAATTTTCATTATAAACAGTAATGCTTCACCCACCACAACACATATGGAACCAAAAAATGTTGAAGTTAAATCAAGGGTTAAGATCAATCCACAAGGTAGATCAATGATTGTTGAGAAATGAACTTCCATAGCTCATAAATCATGATACACACATCTATTTTGAGCAAGTGATACCTCATTGGAAAGGTAATTAGACAAGGAAGACAATTGGTCATGTTTCAATGGATGAATTTGGTCAGAATTCTTCCAGAAATTAAAATATCATTCAACTATTTTTCATGACTTGCTGAGAAATCTATTTGGAACCTCGACTTCCCGAGACTATAAGTTGAGATCCAAAATTCCAAATTTCCCTCAAGATAACTCATTGGAAATATGGAATGATGAAAAATACTTATAGAATGGTTTTCGTGGCTGAGAAATCAGTTATCATGCTCAAAAATTAAAACATAGTCCACTTTTTTCAAACAATCAATTTTAAATAAAGCACCATCAAAGAAGAGTTATTTTTGGGGGCTCAGATCATCAAAATATAATTTTTCATCCATCAGTACGTATCCAACTCTTTAATCAACAAAAAAAGATCTCCATTTTTTTTTTGCTTTTTCTTCTTCTACACAATTTCTCTCAAGATTTTTGCCTGTATATCATAGATCAAGCACAAGGTTGAGCTTTTTTAGGGTTATTTATTTTTATTCTTCCAAGTCTCTTCCTAAATATATATATGGTTGGTAATGTAAGAGAGAATTTTCTAAATGATTCATGGGGGTTTAGTCATTGCATTTGACAAGATTTATTTATGAGCATTAGTTAATTGGTTTACTAAAATGTTTTGTAATGTTGAATATTTTTTATGTATTAAACTCCACATAGAACTACTTCGGGGTATAATTTTAATGATTTCTCATAATTTGGGATTTCTGAGCTTGAGATTTTTAGATTATGCCCATCAAATTATTTTCAGTTTTGAATGCAATACTCATTTAAAATTCTCTAAAGTGATCAAGACCATTTCACTCTTTTTCTTGTGAGAAAATATGGTTGCATATTCTACTTGCATGTGTTTAAGAGGGATGTTATAATGAAGCTGAGCACATATTTATTTTGATATTGAAGCCTTTATTTATATTTTTACTATTAAGAAGATGCTTGGTCCATTTCCAAGCAAATGTTGCACTTAAGGAGCAATTTAGTTATCAAAACCCATTTTATAGACCAACTAAAGAAATAAATATATGGGGTTTGGTGGTTAGTATTCTGCCATTTGACAGTCTAGTCCAAGAACATCAACTATATCTTTCAGACAAACATATAAGAGTGATACCTCTATAAAAATGCAAGGGGATTTTAGCCTCGTGAGGTTGTTGTTTGGATTTTGATCATCTCTCTCTTTTAAATCTTCTTCCAATGCTTCTTTGAATTAGTTAGGGTTTCATTTCTTCTAGAAGTTTCCATGTGCTTCTTATTTTTGGAATACTGAATAAATCATTTTAATTAATGATTTATTAAATTATCATTAATGGAATTATGTCATTGGAATTTGTGCCTCCAAGTAGGACCCACTTCAGCCTTTTATAAAAGTTTATTTAATAAACTTTTGTTTCCACCATATGAGCCATAGTTATTGGTTATGTACCAAGCTGTGATTACTAGAAATGGTGATCATTATGCACTATATTTCCACTACTTGGTCGTTACTAAGCTATGAGTTTGTAGTGTTCACCTTAGCATATCCCTTACATTACGTATTATTCATAATCATTGCAAAGGTGATACCAAGTACAAAAATATATAACCCTTGTTGATTAGCTAACTCATTCATTATGGAAATCATATCCAGATCCGTAAGCTTGTATAGTTGATATGAGTATAGTGTTTCCCTAATCTACATTGTGCCATATTGGTATTTTATAAAAAAGTATGTTTCAATGTTACTCTAGTGTATACTATAATGTCCATTTCATCATATTGGTTAAGGATAGAGTAATAACATACAATATTCTACCTAATCAATCATCTTATGTTCCAATAGCTAATGTGGTCATAGGTGTAATGTAAGTTCAATACTTATATATGATCTTATATATGCTTTCTTTTGTTCTAGCTCAGTATCATTGAACATGCTCTTTCCATCTTTGATTAGTTAATAGAGTTGGATTAGCTTACGTTGAGTAATGTATTCACCCTCATCTCTCTTCTATGATTCCCATGTATTAGTTACAATGAGAAAAGTGATATGGAACTCAAATAATATTGGTATAAGAGACCATATCGTACCTATGATACCCATCTTAAGCTTAGTAATTGTCACTATATCACCTTAGTTAAGCTAGTAGTAAGCTCTATTGAATCTATAAGCTTATTGATTTCACTATGTTATTAGTGCTAATGAATCAAGTCCATTGAATTAGTGACCAAGCTTTATTGATGTAACTACATGTAATGGAATAAAACATATTTGTATAAACATGATATACTTATTACAGGTCTTAGATTATAGAGATCAAGAACTCCATATTCAAGATAAGCTCCTTTTTATGACATAATGATCTATGTTTCCCTATTCATTTCATACCTTATTAACACTGACTAGAATCATAGTAATAAGTACATAGCCTTAGCTCTATGCCAACATGTGTAACTAAACCTTAAGTATGAACATAGTTTGATTGCTTATGTTTCTCTAATAGATGATCTTGTATGATTGGTTAAGCTTAGCATTGATTTGAGTGAACCATTACACAAGCCATAGTGAAAGCTCTCTACATGTATCATGACCATATGAATTTTATCTCTATAGAAGTCTATGTTTCCCTATTCAACACTATCTCAGCTCTATATTAACCATATCCAAGCTATTACACAGATCAGTCTAAGCTTAGTAATGGAAATTAGACTCTTATGTGATTCAGATCCTAATAGTAATGATAAAACAATGGAATTAGAACATAGTTGATATCCCAGGGTAATGAAAAAGATAACACACTTAGTTGGTATTAGTGATATTGCATGTTTTGTGTGTAATTGAGTAAGCACAACTAATCTAAATACATACTACATCTTGGTTATGATTCTACATGCTCTATCTAAACTAATCCATACTATATATGGAATCAGGTTTCATCATGTTCATGTTACATAGTGCTAGAACCATTACTATTGATATCTAACATGTGCATCAATGTTATATAATAGAGTAGTTGCAACTAATACACCTACTGTGTGTATCACTTTAAGCTATGAATATTACTCTCCTTATTATGATTACTAAGCAAGTTATGGTTATATTATGATTACTAAGCAGGTTATGGTTATATTAGTAATATACACCCTTTTATAACTATATCATGGACAGACCCAAATTTAGGCCATGTCCATGTACATTGATAGGCCTGAATTCAGGTACCTAGAATAAGATAACTAAAAAACATAAAAAATATTTATTTTAAATAGAATTAAATAAGGGCGATAAAAAATACGTACCTAGAGATTTCAAACGATGAAGCCTCTACTTGAGCCCTCGACGCACCAAATCCAATGCCACCTGCAACTTTTCCAACACCGTCGATGAATCTTCTGCAGTAGTGCTTGTACACAACTAAAATGACACAAATGTAGCAACATAACAATAGAAAGGTTAAAACAAGCATAAAAGAAGACAAATCCCAACATGAATTTTACTTGACAGACGCACATCCCTCGAATCAGACTCTAAGACAAAAGAACCAAAGACACACCACCAGTAGGTTAACAATCGACTTTCAACGGTTCTGGAAAGGGGAAACTATCTGAGAGGCATGATATAAATAACAAAAGGTTCGGCCAAAATACTTTTTCATCCGAACAAATGTTTTGGCTGAACAATTCTTTCGGCCGAAAGGTTTCACCGCACGAAAATAATCCATCCAACAAATCTTGTACATGATTTTCGAGGGTTCCATTAAAGTATCGTTTGATTTGATGTGTGAACGTTCGACCGAAAAAACATGTCTTTCGGATGAAAGATTGAGAAGTTCGGCCGAAAAATTGCCGCTAGGAATTATGGAGACTAGATTCTCACAAAAGTGTTACCCACCTTGATGATTTTACCCATTAGCAAATAGTCAAGGAGGAATTAAAATATAAATCACAAATTGAAACAATTGGCCTTATAGAAGCAAAAAGGTTGGGGAAAACAATTGAGCATAAATATACGTTGATTCGGGTTATGGTAAGCTCTAATGCCCATATATATGACACACTTAGTAAAAATTTGAGCTTAAAAGGGTTTGGAATATTTATAAATGAAGACCTCATTCCATAAGATCAAGCTAAATTAAGTAAGGAGGTTGAAAAGGTAAACGAAGCCAGAAAGGAAGGAAAATGGGAAATAATTAGGAACCGAAAACTTATTATTAGGGATAGAGATGAAAAGGATAATGATAAATAACAATTTGGGACACTATGGATCCTTTTTTGGAATTTTCATGGTTTTGAATGGATTAAATGGCATATACTAAGTTGGATCTCGATTGACATTGACATTATTTTCTTGGTTGAAACTTGGGAGCATGAAGAATGTAAGGTCCCTAATATCAAATGATTTGTTTTGTGTTCCACATGGAACAAAAAGTCCTCCCACAAAGGGATTGGAGGCATAGCATGTTACATAAAAATGAACGTCTCTCCTCACATCTAGCTTCATAAGAAAGATTCTCTCGGTCAATACATATGGAAGGAAATATATTATATTAACGCTAAGAAGATTTATATAACAATATGTTATTTTTCACCTATCAACTCTCCTTTTTATACAAAAAACAATCCAAATAAGAATTGTCCCTACAAAAGCTTAGAGCAAGATATCTACAATATGAAAAATGAAGGTAGTATCCTCTTGTTAGGAGACTTTAATGCTAGAACTGCAACCAATCAAGATATTATTTTAAGTAATGACTCCAACCTTGATCCTCTTTGGCTAGATGATGACCTTATATTATATAATAGTTACAAAAGAAACTTTGAAGACATGATCGAGAATTTGTTTTGTATTAAGTTAATCAAGCTCTCTAGTTCTCAAGATTTAATAATTTGCAATGGTCTAAAGAAGTGGCCAAATTCTAAAAAGATGACTTGTATCCATGGGCTGGGTAGTAGTGTTGTTGATTATGTAATATTGGATATCCCCATATAAAACCAAATAGTAAAATTTGATCTTTTAGCTGAACAGGAACCTGACTCTGATCATAGACTTCTAACCCTATCGCTTAACTTTTCCATGCACAAAATATCTATATAGGAGCACTCTGACAACCAAAGGAACTTGTTTTTTACAAACAAAAGGTCAATCTCTTTTTAAAAGAATTAAGCAATTCTTTAAAACTCATATCATATCAGAACAATATTGAAGTTGACTATCCGAATTTTACAACAACCCTCTCTATTTCAATTCACAATTTCTCTATTGTGGTACTATGTAAAAATAAAAACAACACAACTAACCCTCGGTATGATAATGAATGCAATATTGCTAGAAAATTCATTAGGGATTATTCCAATGCATATTTAAAATATGATAATATAGATAGATACAAAACCTTAATTATACGGAAAAAAAGACTATATAAATAGAAAGCAATAAAATCTTTTGCACCTATTTAAGATAGACCCTAAGAAATTTTGGAGGTGAATTCTAACCTGTAAAAATAAATAAAATAATAAGGTTTCCTTGAAGGACTGGAATTTCTACCTTAAAAATATATATGAATCCCTTAATGTCATGGACATCATGCCAAACATGTCTACAAATGATGAAGTTTTTTCTATAGAAGACATTAAGTTTGGGGTTAAGCGGATATCAAAAGGAAAATCTACAGACATTGAAGGTTACCAAGCTGAAATATTAAAAATTGGAGGACCTATCATCATCTCTCACATACATAATCTCTTCAATTTAACTATCCAACAAGGATTTTCAAAACTTTGGACTCAAAGCCTCATTCTACCTATTTTTAAAAGCAAGGATAAAAGCAATCCCTCTAATTATAGGACCATTATGATTAGCCCCATTTTAGCCAAGCTATATGGAAATATTTTTGAAAAGAAGTGATTCAAGAGGATCCAAGAATGCTCACAAAGGTCTAGGAGGATCCAGAACGCTCACAGAGATCTAGGAGGATCCATATTTTTGAAAAGAAGTGATTCAAGAGGATCCAAGAATGCTCACAAAGGTCTAGGAGGATCCAGAACGCTCACGGAGATCTAGGAGGATCCATAAAATCTCAAAATTTGACCATATAAAATTTTCTTTAAAACTACATCAATGTGTAGAGCTCGGTGATAGATTTCCAACGATGCAAAAATCGCCTCAAACAGAGTTCATATGCAAAAGTTATGGATGGTCAAAGTTCAAGTCAAACCAAGGCAAAAAGTCAAAGGGTCAAAGGTGACATGTGTCACCACTTCAAGGGTGACAAATGGAACTATCATACAGGCCATATGGTGATAACATGGAACACTATACATCCAACCAAGCAAGTGATGTGGCATATCCAGTTGGCAGGTGATGTGGTAGTTCGTACAGTCCTAGTGGACCAATCATGTTTTGACATGTGGCACAAGGGGACCAATGGGAGACTGCCACATGGAAGTCCCTCATTGTCCTATCATGGTTAAGGTTATATAAAAAATTTATGGGATTCTACAGGATCAAACCCGTGACCTCCTAAGACCTTACACAAGCCCTTCTACCATCACACCACCACGTTGGTACTTAACCATATATGTTTACAATAATATTTAACCTTGATTAAAGGTCTATTCGGCGGAAAAAGGGGTCGAGGGCCTAGAGCTTGACCCATAGGTATGAGGTTATATGTATTATGATATGACCACACCTTTATTCGCGCGAGGGGTTATTAAAACTTTGGTTAACCGACATTACCATATATATCCGAAAGTTATAACAAGAGTGCCAACAAGGGAGGGGATCACGGAGGATAGAACCCGTGACCTCCCCAAATATAGTGTCGTGCCTCAAATGTTGTGCCAAATGCACCTCTTGTTAAGGCATGCCCACTAACTAATCTTTATTGCCTAACTAAAATTTTGGATGGAGGTTTGGGCCACCCGAGGCCTATTTATGGGCATGGATCCCAATGTTTGACACACATCCTTAGACTGCACACAATCCGAGGTGGACACAAATTCCAATGCAAGAATGGATCATGAGGCCAAGTACGGTACATATTGCATAGATTTACGTGCAAGGAGAGGAACATAATTTGGTATTTTCTTGATATGTGTGCCATGAGGTATATTGACTACACATAGGAAAATTTATACTCGTTTTTTCTAGAGGAGTTCAATGGTGATGTTATTTTTGTGTTAAAAGGTCATTTGTAAAAGTATTAGTCCAGATTTCCATTAATGAGAGCCATATTGCATCGTTTGGCATGTGAAGAGAGTGAAATTGATCCAGTTTAGCATATGGTCGACTTTATACTCAATTTTCTCAGAATTTCACAAGAATTCAATGGTAAACTTATTTTTTGAGTTTGAGCAATGGAATTAAAGAAATTCCATAAAATTGGCTTTTGTAAGTCCATGTTGTAATGTGATTTGACATTTTGAGATGATGAAGAACAGTCTCACTATCTAAAAGGGGCTTCTAGATGAAGTGAAATATGTCATCAATGTTTCATATTTGAGTTCTTTTATTTTCTGTCGTGTCATCTCATAATACTTTAAATTAATCATCATTTTATGAGATTTTGGATAAGACTCACATCATTTTTTTGCAAATCACCTCAATGCGATCGAGAATTATTCCGAATCAAGTTAGATGCTAAAATGGGTTCTTAAAGATTAGAATTAGTATCTAAGGATTTTTGGATCAAGAAGATCGGCACATGGCTAGAAAGTCATGGAAAAAGAGCTAGAGGCCAAGCTAGCTTTAGAGGATACCATTTCACTGTGGACCATCTTGGTACCTTTAGGATCATTGCAAAGGAGTGTTGTAATGATAAAATCAATCTCCTTTGTGGTTTTGTTGATTTTAGAAAATATTTTGACATTGTTCCCAAGACTAACCTTTGGATTAGGTTCGAAGAGATTAAAGTCTCTTTCGAGTTAAGCGCTACTACAATAAGGCTATATGAGAAATTTATTTCCAAGTTTAGGAACATTGAGGGTTGGTCGAAAGAAATTAACTATAATATAGGAGTCAAGCAAGGTTTTCCCCTATCCCCTACCCTTTTTGGCATCTATATTGATAAATTAGAAGATTGTTTGGAGGATGCGGGATGTGATGGCCTAACTCTCGCTAGTATAGTCATTAACCTCCTTATTTATTCTGATGATATTTTTCTTATGGTGAAGAGTCCCTATAACCTAAGTAAGCAGCTAGTAACCCTCAAGGACTTCTGCTCTAGCATGGGCATGACCGTGGACACTAAAAAAAAAGGTTATGATAATTAAATCCAAAAGGATTAGTTACGATACTTTTGTTTATGTAAACAATACCTTGGAGGAACTTCCTTCATACAAGTATCTTGGAATCGATATCCACCACAAGCTCAAATATAGGAACTATAGCATTGAAAAAATGATAAATGGAGGGTGGAAAGTTTATTATGGGCTCGAAAACAATTGTAAATCAACGGACCTTTGGCTTTGGGATAAAAAAAACTCATCTTTCACACTCTCTTCACTCCAGTTATCTTATATGGATGTGAAGTTTCAGGTTGCACTATACCTAGAGAATCCTGGAGAAAGATAGAATAGATCCGAAAGAATTTTATAACTTATAATCTCAAAATTTATGGCAATACACTCTATCATATCATACAAAATATCGATAATATTATAAATATTATCATTTCTAAATTTAAGGAGAATATATGGTGTGATAAAAAATTAGTGGAAAAAAAGAAATTTAAAAGATCAAAATTACACTTGAGTTTTGAAAAATGCAAAGAAGAAAATCAACATTGCTAAAATAAGAACAAACTCTCACAAGCTACATTGTGAAATTGGGCAGTGGAAAACTCCCAAAACACTATGGGATGAGAGAATCTAACACCTTTGTGACACTAAGCGGGAAGAAGATGAAAAACACTTCCTCTTGGATTGCCCTACTTATACCCATATTAGATCTCAATTTAAAAATACATGTCACATTATCGATAACAATTGAAAGGAAAAAATATTCTTATGATTAAAACATTTAATCATGTGTGTTGGTCAATATGAGCCACATGTGTAATGATCATGCAAACATTTCTTCAATTTTTTTTAATTTAAAAAAAAAATCCCACCTCAAAATTTTCAATGTAAAACATAAATAAAATATTTCAATATCCATTTTAATTAAAATAATTTTATATCAACTTTATACATACACAAAGATGTTTTCTAGTTTGAATATGAGAGAGATGTATAATTCTTTCAATGCTTGATATATGGCATATGACATTTAATATATATATATATATATAATTTGAAAGTAAAAAAAAAAATTATAGTTAAAACATTTTAATGATGTTTTACTTAATATAAGGATATAAGAAAAATAGTGTAATTATTTCCATGTTCAACCTTGAGAATAGAAACCCATATACATATTCAACTTGAAGAATAGACACACATATACATAAGTTATATATATGCCACATTAAACATGATATATATATATATATATATATATATATATATATATATATATATAAACGGGAGAATNGTACCCCAGCCAGATGGCAACAAGGAAGTTTACTGGAAAACATGGAAAGGAAGAGGTACTTCAGCGAAGTCCTTACATGACTAGGTTGATGTTTGCCTCCAGAGGAGAGGAAATTTCTAAATCTCTGCCACGGAGGCTACTGATAGTCAAGCGCAACACCTTCTCGTTCAGGTTCCGGTTACTCGGTCCGTTGGAACTTTCTTCGGACCCGACAAGTTCGACCCTATCCGCTTGTCACGTTTCCATATTCAATGAATCTAGACATTTGAAAAATGCATCTATCATCTTCTTATCCTTTGGCAAAAGAAGCGCTAGTTAACGAAAACAAATCATAATCAAAATTTTAATTGATTGCTCCCTCACTTGCAGAGGAGGTTTAACAACCTTGCTTCTTTCCTAACACGCAATATAAAGCAAAATAATGGAACGATTGAAAGTCTGAAGCCACTCAACCATTCGTGTAGAATTTTCAAAGTGCAGCTAGTTGGCAAATCTTTGGATGGTGTAATATGTAGGTCCTTCCATTAATCACGGAGAAAGGTGACGTTTCTTCATTATCTCAGTTTTTTCGTTAGAGAAAGTGACACGCTCAGCAAACATGGAAATCAAAGAGCATGTCCACATATTAACGATCTTCGATGATCTTCAATCTTGGACTGAGATTAAAATTGGTTTTGACTGATCAATATTGGTGGTTTTGACTGATTGCGAGTTCTTTTAATTAATTAAAAATAAAAAACTTATATTTTTAAATATCAAACAAGTGATAGCCCAAAACTAAAGAGTATTTTTTTTTTTCAAGACAAAAATTACTCTTTATATTAGATGTATGTATAAATGAGTATACTTTACAACTTCTTCGACCTTGGACTTTCTTGGTAGAATCACCTCCCGATTCTAAACATATACTAGAGCATTTAAAAAATGGATGATTCATAGAGTAACCATAACAACATTGAGGTTATTCAAAAAAAGGAGCGTCTCTCATCAGCCCACATAACCATAGGCATACAAGAGATCTTCCTTAGGGAAGATTCCAGAGACAAAGAAAACTACAACAAAGCAGATATAGATGTCCTCCATCAAATGAAAACCACAAAAATATAATGCTAGGCCTCAGTCACCGGTATCAACTGATTAATGACAAAACCAAAATAGACAAGTTGAGTTAAAAAAGATTGATGGAGATGGTAGGCCCCTCATTTCCCTCAATTCACCTGTTGAATTCTAGCTTTTCTTCGATCTTTGAAAGAGCCTTTTTCGATAGGTGATCTGCATCCATATTTAGCTCCCTGTACACATGGGTGAAATGTATCTCTTTGAACGAGTTTTTTTAACACTTTTGATTTGTCCATCCATCCCATCAAGGAGGCGGTCTGTATTTTTCCTTTGTCCTTCAGCCATTCAATGATGATTTTTTAGTCACGATTACCTGGATCACATCAAGATTTAAACGTTGTGCTAAGAAAAGAGTCCGCCAAGATCCTAGTAGTTCAGCCCTCGTATTTGTCCCATGTCCACAGTTTAAGGAACTAAAAAGTATCTTACACGAGTGAAATAAGTCAAGTTGTATTAACTTATAACAACCAAAGATGTAACTATTATTCAAGTGACTAGAAGAGCGTTGATGAAACATCTTACACGTATCCCTTGGTGATATCGCTAAGCCTCCGCACATGATGGTGGAAGGTGCGCTCTGAGCCTAGGCTAAAACGTCACGATGAAGAGTTTTTATTTAAACTTGGTGACCCAAGATTCTTCGACAGAAATGACATAGGAAAGTATTACGAAAGATGTTTTTTAACTATTCTATGTTTTTGTTTTTCTCGTCAAAATTCGACACCATAAATTTGTATGAAATCACAATTTTTTGTTGTTTAAATTGTATTTTTGAATGTAGAAATGGATTCAGCTTGCTGAAAAACCCCTCGGATTATACAGATTTAACCACTCAAATCTGTAGATCCAACAATATATTGTTGGATTTCGGGCAAATATCCTCAGAGAATATGCCCGTAAAAGAGAAAAAATCATAGCACATTTAGACTATGGCTTAGGAAAAGGTGTTGTCTAACTGTTCTATATTTTTTCCCCCCTCGCCTGAATCCGAGAACATAAATTTGCACGAAATCACACTTTTTGTTGTTTAAATTACATTTATGAATGCATAAATGAATTTAACGTGCTGAAAAACCCCTAAAACACTCGAATAGATTTAACCACTCATAATTTAGTGATTAATTTAAAATAACTTAGTGGTGATTAATAAGAGAGTATAGTTTCACTCATTCAACGTGTTTCCTACTAAACTTCGAGAAGACAATTTTAATTTAAATAATCTTTACAAGAAACTCAATATATTTTACTTCCAATAAACCATATACCTTTAGTAACATTTAATCTTAATCCTTTATATAAAACTAGTTATTATCTTTAATTATAATTTAACTTTATAACAATTTCATTCTTTATTAATAATAATTATTTTTTATAATAAATTAATTTTTAATTAACAAAATAATATAAAAATTAAATATTCGATATAGTTTTATACTTCTTGGGGATCATGTCAATGAAGAAAATGATACTTAAAAAAAATTGTATGCTCTCCATTGGTTTTGATGTGAATGTCTTGCTTGGAGTCAATACGTACGGATTCAGTGTTATGTGTGATCTCTTTATAAGTCACAAAACTATCAATTGCGAAGTTTTAATATGTTAACACAACACCATATCCCATGGAAAACACATCCATGTGCCATCCACATAAAAATTGCACAATTTCAAATTAGCTCCATTAATTTTTATAGTTTTCACCCAAACAAAAATGACACAAATATAAATTAGGTTCTTTGATTTTTATATTCTTCAATATTGGCGTAGAACAAAAATATAAATTAGGTTTATTGTTTTTATATTCTTTAATATTGGCGTAGAAAGTAGTAAAAAATCAATGCATCTTGAAAATGTGTATACATTTTCAAAGTAAGCCTACAATGTCAAGCACGGAGTTATCTTATTAATTAGTTTAGCATTTAATTATATACGAAATTCATGAACTTGGGTATGAAGGCTATAATACCCAAGGCTCTATATAAGGGTGAAATTCAAGAAGTTGTGGGAGTAGAAGATGGAGTTGTAGTTATAGTTTGCAGATCATTAAAAAAAGGAAGATTATTAGATGATATTATTTTGGTAGGAAATTATTTTATAATAATAATAATAATAATCTAATTTTAAGGTCACGACCAAGCTAGACACCAAATTGATGTATATGAGCCAAGCCAGACACCAAATTGGTGTATGAGACTCCTTGTTTGTGGGACAATGTGGGACAAGGGACCCCATCCGTGCAGATTGGTGTATGATACCCCCTTGTTTGTGGGACAAGGGACCCCATCCGTGCAGATTGGTGTATGATACCCCCTTGTTTGTGGGAGAAGGGACCCCCTCCACGCAATGATTTAATTGCTAAAGTCTATGGAGGTGTACATACCCTATCTCCTTTTGGATTTGAACTTGTGACCTCTAAGGAAGAAACACACGTTCTTAACCATTATGCCCATTAAATCCTACATGTTATTCATACATTTTTTACTTTGTTTACAAACAAATTACTACTATACTTCGACAAAATTTCATAATGAATAAGTGCAACTATATGTATTTTGAGTTATTTCATCTTTGATCATCTAGTGAGTTTGAGCGCCACAATTATTTGAAATAATTTGATATTAGAACATGGTTTTTTTATGTTCTTTTTTCAATGGCAGGATTAATTAAGTTATCGGGTAATGGTAACAAAAGATACATGGAATGGTTAGTTCAATAAATAAGTGACTAATTCTTATCTCATGTTAATAAAAGGTACATGGAATGGGCACTTTAATAAATAAGTGACTAATTCTTATCTCATGTTATATGTCCCTATCACATGTTAATAGAAGGTACATGGAATGGGTAGTTCAATAAATAAGTGGCTAATTCTTATCTCATCTCATGTTATTTGTCCCTATCACAATTTGTATGGAAAAACTGAAAAAACAAAACAAGAATACACACAAGAATAACAAAATAATGCACATTAAATTCATGATATTCAACCTAGCAATGCATTTTAGAGTCGTGATGTATATCAAATATTTGTGACAAATTTGATTGTTATAGCAAACCCTGTTATCTCAAATTTAATGAATTATGTACCATGTTACTTAACAAGAAGAGAACTAGGAATTCTTTTTATGCTCACATGTGTTCATAATATTACTATCTTTATTTGCATCATTTTTAATATAATCACTATGACTAGTAGTAGCAAGTATATAGTCATGTAAACTATGAATTAATTAAAAAAAAACATAAATAGAACCACAACAAGTTGAAAATTTTGATTTCTTACAATGTTCATTGATTTCTATTTATATGCATCAAACATCAACACATAACTATGTTTTTTATATGATGCAATGTATAATGAAAAATTGCAAACTAACATTGACGAGTTTATCAAAACTCTCCAAGTTAATCATATATACAAGAAGAACTATGCCATTGGTTGTAATAATTTATATACCTATAGATTTATATTTGTATGTAGCACCCAAGTACAAGATGCTAAGCAAATAATCATTTATTAAATACATACACAATAACAACTTCGTTTTAGCATTATTTCATTGATTTTTATTTACACATTTCTTCTACATCTTCTCAATGATAAATCTAATAACATGATGAAATAAGTAGTAGGCTAACTTTAAGATTTAAGAACTTAAAACATAAGTATACTCAAAACATCAATAACAAAATATCACTGAAAAATACCTCCTCCTTAGCTTGTCGAAGCTCACCGGTTGTATTGTAGTCCAGGGCGCTTCCAAGCATTCTTTTCCCGCTTGCCCAGAGTGAAACAATGGAATCCTCCCTACCAACTAGGAGCCTAGCCGGCTTCCTAGCTCCAAGAAACCTTTCGGTTTCTTGGCCCTCCGTGCCCATGACTCCAAGAATAGCAAAGCACAAATGCTCAAAGGAAACTATCACAAGAATCATCTCTTCCAAGAATGTCACAACCTCTCATCATGCTCCAACCTCTCCATCCCCTCCTCTCTTCTTCTTCTCCCTATTTATCAAGTTTCAATACACACTTCCCC
>ML780466.1:1573957-1595271 GCA_009831015.1 Picea engelmannii
TATATATATATATATATATATATATATATATATATATATATATATATATATATATATATATATATATATATATATGTTTGAGTTTTTTATATATATTAATGAATTTGTTTTTGTTAAATTTTTTTTTTAATATTTTTTTTATATAAATTTCAAATTTTTTTTTCGTAATTTTTTTGCGTTTGAATTTTTTTTTGTTAATTTTTTTTCAAATTTTATATTAAAATTTTAATTTGAGGTTTAGGTTTGTTTATTTATATTTTAAATATGATTGGGTTTTTTCCACCTTTTTAATGTGTTTTTGGGCTATAATGTTTATTTACTTTTTTTTTTTAATTGTTTCTCATATATATACATTTTTAATTTTATGGTTTTTTTCCCTTTTTAATTTTCTAGGTTTTTCTTTAATACAAATTTGTGTTTAAATTTTTTTTTTTTTTAATTTCAATTCTTTTTGTTTTCTTATTTTTTTTAGTTTTTAATTGATCCAAAAGAAATGAATTATATCTTTTTGGTAAATATTTAAAAATAGTGTTATTTAACTACAATTATTTTCTATTTATTGAAGTAAATGTAAAACAATGTGTTAAAAATGATATTTTCCACTATATTTAAAAAGTATGGAACCATAACTTAATTAAGGACACATAATTGTATGAAAAATCTTAATTTAAATAAAATAAATGGTGTACAACATTTTAAACATTGGAAGGAGCATGGAAATATGATTAAAAACACCATTGAATAAAAATAATAAAAAAATAGAAAAACAGAAAAATTTGAAAATAGATGAAAAAATACCAAAAAACCACCTAAAAAGGGAGCGGGGTGCTACCGATAGTGCCATTTTTTTAAAACGGGGTAAAAAACTTGACCCCCCAAAAAACGAGAACTTTGTAGACTTCTCATTAAGTTGGTAACTATGTTCATATTCATAACCCAAATATGGTCATTGACAAAGGCAGTAGAAAAACCATCCAAATAGGAATTCATGTCCATGATGTGGTAGTATCTTCCTTTATTAAGTTCTCCTATCATACTTCCATAGTATGTATGACACACTGGATTTCCGAATTTGGGTGTCTTGAGTAAATTTTTTAGCTCTAATCCTCAAAATATTTCCACTACTTATTTTGGGAGGAACATGTGTTAGTAGGATTTGTGGCCACTTTTCCACAATCCCTCCTACAATATATCAAATATCATTGATCAAGATCAAGGATGATTTTAGGGGCTAAATTTCGCTCATGGGCGAAATTAAAGGACCTCCAAATTTTTATTGGGTGAATTTTTTTTATTGGAGTGATTTTTTAGAGCTTATATCATTAGCCCCTAATTTGTTTTAAGGGAAAAATTGTATAATGGGTTAGCCCATGTTTTTAGGAGGGAGAGAGAAAAGAAAAATATTTTGTCCCTGAAATGTGGAGCTGCAGGCTTCCATTCGCCAACTTTCTAGAAATATGGGAGTTTTTGGTAGCATCTTTTCCCTCCCATTTGGTAAACCGGGGTTTATCATTTAATCCGCCTGAATTTCGTGGTATGGGCATTCGGAAGCTACAATCTTCCCTTTACCAATTTCCAATGAACAACGGGATTTCTTGGAGCAGTTTGGCCCTCCCATCTGCTATAAATCATATGGGATCTACCCATATGTGCATCGGGTTCAAATAAGATCTTTATGATGCATGATTTGTATTGTATAACCATAGGTTTGTCTGACTCGTGAGCACTACATAGGTTCTTGAGCGAGCTAACGCGATTCAACTTGAAATTTTACATATTGCACTTGCAAAATCGATTAGTTCCCAATGCAACAAGGCACGAGATTTCGACGGTGAACACTTACCAAGGTTTCTATTCATCTTGATAGGTATTACCTTCATCTCACTATCTCAATGTTTTGCCTCATATCAAATAATTATGATAGAAAATTGCAATGATTATTTTTCCCTTTTTTTTCCCCTTCTCTTGGCATTTGGACACAATATATAGTACCACTCTGAACATGTGTATTTTGTCTTTTGAAAATAGTCCTCACATTGGAAATTTGTCCTAGATTATGGATTATGGTGATGTATTTTGTCATAATCATCTTTGATGGGGTGTCTCAAACATGAATTTTAATGGAAGAAACAAGTTTATTGATAAACCCTTGGAAAAGGACCAATCAAGGTATATCATGCCTAGCAGAAAATTTCACAAAATCTTTGTTTAATCTTACTCCCAAATGTTAGTACACAATTTTCTTTTTACTTACAAAGAAAAAAATCCCAGTAGGAGTTGTGCCAAGGTATGATGAGATCATTAGGGAACTTGAGAAAATGTTTAATATGGAAGGAGGTTCTCACAGAGATGCCAGATTCTGTCCATATCGAAAATATCTATTAGATATACAAGCATTCCTTTGGAGGATTCTTAAAAGGTGAAGTAATGTTCAATACATGAGGCTCAAGAGTCGATCCAAAAAAATAGAGAAACAATGGAAACACTCTTCTCACACCTCTTGTAGATTTTATGCAATGGTCTCTCTTTGCATCATCGCTAGTCTCAACTCATCAAACTGCCTCTTTTTCCCCTTATCACCAAAGGAGTCACCTCCTTGAAAACTACCACTTTTACCCCTTATCACTAAAGGATTCACCTCTTGAAAGAAACAAACTCTGTAATTGTTGGCTTGATTTAGCTTAAGTTCTCCATGAACAAGCAAAGTGTTCCCTCAGTGTCCTAAAACTATCAAGCTTGAAGGGTTAATAACAACAACTATTGGAAATAAATCTACAACCGTATATAGAAATTATTCTATAACACTAACTTCATTTTAACCTTTCAAAAAATTTGGAGCTTATTTTAAAAGGGATTATCCCTTGTCCAAATACATTTTTCATTTGGAACTTCTCATCCTGTTAAGTTTTTTGAGATTGAAGATGAATTTTGGGCATTTCTTATATTTGAGCCTTTCACATCACTTGAATTGGCTGCAACTATTCTCTGATTTACTCTGGCTTGACAATCATAATCAAAACCTGTTATGTTTCCTAGATATACCTTGTCTACAAATTTATCTTGTTCTCTATTCCTATAAATTATTGTTGTCTCTATTTCCATGCTTTCCACCATGTGTTCTAGGTCACCAATCATTAGGCTCACTCAATTGTGATAGATACAGAGAATTTTCAAGAATTCTTGATTTATCCGAGGAAGTTAAGACGGACTTATTTGTTTCCAATAGATCATGTTCTTTCACCATCTCTTCATATTATGTTTCCAATGATGTCAGAGGCTCACTATCCCTCTAGTCTTCAATTCTAGATTTCCCTGTAATATTAACTTGGTTTTTAAAACACTAGGATTTTATTATTCTGTTCATATGCAATCCATTAATCTTATCAAGTTTTTCAGTTTATTCTTCATCCAACTTTTGTGTTGACCTTTTGCTGATAATTTCCCCATTATCAGGATACCTTCCTTTTCCTTTGATACCCAATTGTTCACTTCATTTAAACTGTTTTGAAATAGATCCATCCTTTTTAGACACTTTCTACCCTAAGTGCCCATAATAATCACCAACTTCCTTTCTTGTACAATACTCTTTGGGATTTTAGTCCAATTTGGCTATATTCCCCTTCTTAACACTATCGATTCCTCCAATGTCTTGTTTGGGATATTGAATCGAAGAACCTGATATTTCTGGAAGCACTGCAATCCCATTGCTAGTGAAGTTGTTGTTCCCTAAATCAGATGATTTTGTAGGCTTGCTATTTATACATGCAAAGGCTTTGTCATGATGATTGGTGGTACTGAAACAACAATGAACTAGCCCATAAAACTGTATTTAATTATAATTATATTCACAGTACCTAAATGATTGATCACATTTCCAGTGTTAGTGACTTAGTCCTTCCATATAGGGCCTAATATTGAGTTTCATGTTAATCATGCTATGATATGGGAATATTGTGCAAGTTTTGAGGAAAAAACATATTTTTCAGCAATTTGGAAGCACTGCGGTCTAGGCATTTTTCTCTAGTCTAGTCCTTTATGGGAGTGAAAATCCAATGTGTCTCCCATGTATAAAAGCCTCTTTTGGAAATTTGGATCCTCTTTAGTGTTGATGAACCAATTATCTTGAAATACATCTCTCTAATCAACTAACAATAGACCTTTCTTCATTCCTTTTTTCCCTAAGCAACTAACAATAGACCTTTCTTCATTCCTTGTTTTCCCCATAAAAATCTTGGCAAGTCATTTCCAATTTTTATATTCTATTACTGAAATAAAAATGCAAAAATAGTAATAAATATGACCAACTCATAATATTCTACCTAGGATGGTAGTGTACCCTACCAAAGGAAGATCTTGATTGATCCAATGTTGTAGTTTGCCTTCAATTTTGTTCAATACCCTTCTCCATTGATTAATTGATGAGAAACTAATACGAAATGGGGATATTGAGATATCTATTGATTTGATGTGGTTGGATAATTTTCATTGATGAGACACCAATACCAAAGGGGAATTGAGATATCTATTGATTTGATGTGGTTGGATACATTTTCTTTACATTGTTAGTGAATCTTTCTTTCTGCTTTTGACAAATTTGACTTGTGTATGTATCCTTCTTATAGACCAAAGATTGCATACATTGTTTCACCAATAGCTTCAGTTGGATAGCTTATTATGACTCCACACAAATTTCGATGCAAGTGGCAATCATACTTGCCCAGGGTAATCCCAATATTTTCATAAACCTCTTCCACCCAGTATAGTTCACAAGTACACAAATCAGAGAACCCAAAAATAGTGATGGGTCATAGATGGAGATGCCATTTATGGATGATGTAATTTTATTTTTTAAAGAAGCTATTATAGGGTAAATCAACATCTTTTCAGCATTACTTGCAAGGGGGTCAAGACATGTACTGAAATTTGCAAATTGTAGCAAATAATAATGGTTGTTTTTCAAATTTCAGTTACCAAGTGATTTTACCCTTCTCAACCTGCCTTTCAAGAATAGATATTTCAAGAGTTAACCTTCCAGTCTGGATTATCCCAGTATGTCCTTCAATGTTAGTGACACAATGGAATATTTTTTTCATAGGACACTAAAAATAGTGGTCTCTTCCAGGAATCTTAACATAAATGTTAATTGTACACCTTGTGATAAAGAAGTGACATTTTTTTGGCAATTTTCTTTTCTTTTATATTGCATGCTCTCTGTTTTTATAATAATAATAATAATAATAATATAATTTTAAGATCACGGCCAAGACAGACACCAAATTGTTGTATGAGACCCCTTTGTTTATGAGACAAGGGATTCCCTCCATGCAACGAGTTGATTGCCAAAGTCTATAGAGGTATACATACTCGACCCCCTTATGGATTTGAACTTGGGACCTCTTAGGAGGAAACACATGTTAAGGAAGGATTTTATTGTAGGTCCATGTGCAACCAAATAAGAGGTCCAATGTTATCATGTAGACTTGAGATAATCTTAAGTAAGTGTGGGATGCTCTACTATCATGTATGGGTGGATATATATGTCATGGATTAGTGATCAACACTATTGTCTCATCTTCAGTAGTTCCTTTCTTCCTCAGAATAGTTTTTTATTGAAAAGCACAAGGATTCAATTTTGCTATAGATCCTTTGGCATTGCACAGAGGAGGGAACCTCCGATATATGGTAGTTTTTCATTAATGCAACATATGTTTTTTTTGTTGCTGCGTTATTCATTTAGATAGGTCCAAAACAATGGGGCAACTTTACCTAATTGAATTACACTAAGGAAATGTACTTATGTTTGTTACTTACAGGAAAGCGCTAACCTTGGTTTTGCTACTTACAAGGAAGTGATTTATTAGAACACATGTTGTGTACACTCATTAAGTAATGTGTTGACACTTGAAAGGCATTGCAAGGATTAGATGGATCATTGAATTGATTGTGTCTTTTGGGGATATGAATTTTTTTTATTTTCAACCACCATTTCTCCCTAGCTATTTGTAGGTTTTCATGCTAGGAAGAATTTTCTCAAGCATAAAACAAAACGTGATGCTAGCTACAATCATGCCAGTTGCAAGAAAAAATCTCCTTCACCCCATTCCACTGTGAATCAATTTTTCATAAGGATGCTATTGATACAAAAATATTAGGATTATCATGATTGACACTAGTTTGACTACCAACTTGAGAAAAAAATCTCTTAGTCTCAAAGGGAATGAGGTAGAGAGAGAAAGCAACATGAACAAATCTCTTAGGCTCTCCTGCATACTTCAAGGGAGAGCAAGCAGCATGAACAACTGCTCCTTTGATAAGACAATTTCAAGGAATTCCCTTAGCTAGAAAACATTATGTCTTGCCTGTTGTCAGAGCCTCTGCCAGCACCACTATACCAAGAATGCCAAATTATATTTAACTTCATTATGGATTGACAAATATGTGGGTGTTTTTGGTTTTGAAGGGCTATTTCTAGTGTTTCTGAAAAGCCAGCAGGTGCACAACCGACAATTTTCTATATTGGCTCAGTAAATGTATATGATGATGTTCCTGCAGACAAGGCTCAAGAAATTATGTTTTTGGTTGGCAATGGAAATTTTTGGTCTGGAAAGACAACCACTCCCCCATCTCAAAGCTCAACAATGTCAATCTCAGTAGCAACCAATGGTAATTCTAGGCAAGCCACACCTATTGTCCTAAGACTATCAAATGCACTGTCTCCAACAAATCCACAAGTACATTTCCAAAAATCACACGCAACTTGTCAAACTAGCCAATCTACTATAGCAATCTCAAGTGTTGGAGATTCATAGACTAACCAAAATAATGGGGCTTCTAGCAATCTGCACGAAACTCCAAAGGTGAATGTTGCAGTGTCTACTCCAGCTCCAATTATGCCAAGAGTACTACAAGTGCGTAAATCATCACTTGTTCGATTTCTTGAAAAGTGCTTGATGAGATGGTAGCAGAAACCCTATTTCCCGAAGATGGAATGATAGGCTCCATGTTGGACATATCATCTCCAGGGAATAAAAATAGTATTGATTTATGTGGTGAGGTCAACAATACCACCTATGCAACAACAGTAAACAAGAGGCACAACAAGAAACTAAAAATATGTCAGGAACAGAGAAATGATATCATCCAATATGGGAATCTGATTTTACATATCATTGGAGTTCAGGGTTTTGCTGAGGTTCCTCACACAGTAAAGATAGTAGTTTCTTTGGATTATGTAGTACCCATTTTTACGTTCCTGCTAACAAAAAAGTTGTTGGGTATGGTATATCGTTGACAAATTAAAGGAAACGTTTATGAACATTTTCAATGATGATTATCGTAAACCAAGCACCAATAATAAGAGATCAAATTCTTCCTTAAACGAAAAGGTTGATGGAAAGCATTGGAAGGGAACGACTTCCTCATCTCGTGAATTTGACCAAGATTTCTTAATGAGTGGGTTCCATTCTGAAGTAGCTTATTTAGGAAGTGGTAATGATACTGCTTGCATGGGGGGTGATGGTGTAGATAGCCTTCAAGCGCTAAAGCAGGTGTTCATTTACATAGTTGATCTAGATTTTTATGCATCTGCGTGCAACAAAATTAAATTTAGTATATCATCAAACCCAAACAAAGACATCATTCGAAGATTCTTCTCATGGAGAGATACCTCTCAGTCCTACTCATTCCTATACACTACCTGTGGATGGATACAAGTCACAGCGTAACGATTTTATGCCAAGGTCAGAAGACAAAGCCTCTTGTCTCGGCAAGGATCAACATGAGCAACCATGGCCAATAAAAGTTGAGACGAATGAGATTAAAGAATGTCAAATACAAGTCACATGAGAAATAGTATGCTAAAGCCGTCATCAAGAAATGGAATTGAAAATCCAATTGCAAACATCGTTGCTAGATGGCGAGCATCACTACAAAGGTTGTTGTTGATTCAGGATTTTAGGGATTTTCCAACAGAGAATATCGAGTCCCAAAATAGAAAGAAAACCAATCCAGCATTCAAGGAATAAGTGACAAAGTCTATATTGAGCATAAATCATTTCCATATTTTGTGCATCCAACTAAGGATTCGATCCAGTTTTCCAGTCAAATTGTCCAACAAGAAGATCAAATGCATAGATGGCAGGGGATTCATCATTCGAAGGCAAAACTCCATATTTTATGCATTCAATTAAGCAGCTACATAATTTAGCAAGATTAATTTTATCCATATTCGAAGGACTTATACCAGTAGTTCCATATTCTTTGCAATCAGTTCAAGATTATTGTTTATTGTTTCAGTTTAATAATATTTTTTAATTCCTAAAAACTAGGAACAATTCAAAGATTGTTGAGATTATTTGGTCTATTATTTCAAATGTAACAGGGAGGGGGAGGTTCAATCCTCGAGACTGGGAGACTTGAACTTGAATATCCATATGTACTCTTTTGTGTGTAAGACTTTTTGAAGATATTTTGGAATAATAAACTTCTATCATTCGATACTCTTCAGACCTTCATTTTTCCTTCTTATTATGTACTTGTGAGATTGAGCTTTTGTTCATGTCATTGATTATATTATGATTGATGATAGTCTTTTTATCTCTGCATAAATAAACAAAGAGTTACAAGTCTACTACTAGTTATATTCGACCTGTCACATGTATTGTTGATAGATGTGATATTGTTGGCATAGTTAGTTTTCTTCATCCACTTCAGTTTAACAAATTCTTTGATCAGTACCCCTCTGGTGGCCTTGTTATGTCCTAATATATCGAAATTTGTCTTATGTTGAAGAGTGACTATGTTGCTTTTCTTATTTCACATAATGATTGAGTGATGATTCCATTCTTTGCATTAGTGTTGTGAGTATCAATTGGCATACAAAAAATTCCTACTATGAGGTGACTATCATAAGCACTGAAGAGTATATGACTAGATTTAGTCATAGAATTTCTTCCCACACCCTTTTTCATTATTGATTCTCTGGTCTTGTTTACTTGGAGGTCATTTTTGCTGCAAATATGATTCCTTATAGTCACATGTATGCAAGTTTTAATGATATAAGGTGTTCACCTTTGATCCATTTGTTACATACATTATTGAGCTTTTATTAAGTTACCAGGCTCTCTCAATTCACAGCCTAGAGAGGCTCCTGGAGTGCTAATAAAACCTCTCTCAGTTTCACAAAATTCGGCTCCAGTTGTTAACAATATTTTATGAAAAAAGATGTCTAAAACAGGACTTTGCTCAGTCAGAAAAATAGGTTGTGAAGATGTGAATATATCTATCATTCTGTAATACCTGTGTAAAATGTGAAATAGGTTATTGTACTTTGGCATGTTAGGACCACAAATCTCCTCCAGTTTCTCAATATTCATCTCTTATTGGCCACAATCTGTTCGGAAAAAAAATGACTAAAAAGGTCATTTCTGGAAAATGTGCCTTAAAAGATTTTTGGAAAATGAAGTGGAATGATGGGTTCGGGTTTCTGAAATTATTGGGAAAATTTAGGGGGGTAGGGGGTAATGTTGGGGAGTAAGGGAAAGTGGAATATTAGGAAATGAGTGAGGGGAAGGAGTGCAAAAGGGAAAAACACAGCCCTACCCTAGAAAAACGTAGGGAAGCTAGGGTTTTAGGAAAAATGATGTAAATGGGTAAAATATAGTTATTATGCTTTTAGACATAAGTTTCATGGTGAGAAATGACTGGAATTGTTTTGATGTTGGAATTTCATGTTTAGCACATAGAATTACAAATGGCTAAGGTGGAATGGTTCTGCTATTTCTGGTAGATGATGTGTCAAAATTCACTATTTTTCTAGGTTTTCAAGTCAGATACTAATAAATAGTTGCTAGGGATGCGTCATCTATGGAGGTTTGATAAATGTAAGAGCTGCCTAAATAAGGGTTGAGAAAAATGGTATGTGTGAAGTCCAATTGGTGTAGAATTTATGTGGATATGAAGCACAACGAAATTGTGTAGTTTGTTTGGGCATAGATTGTCACTGAATTCAGAGATTACTTTTTTTCCCTTTGGCTTTGTTTAAGTATGTGTTAGCCAAGAAATTGGGCTTTGCAGTCAACAAGAGGCTTAAAAAGATGTCTATCAACAGGAAAAAATAACAGAAGCAAACTATCACAACATTCACATAAATAAATAACCAATGGATCATATATCCAACATCAACTTATCAACAAGGAGGAAGGTTCAGAGGATACGCACAGTTTCCACAGAAGTGACAGTACTCTTGAGTCTTCTATTACTTGGCTTGAAGGATAGTACGATGTTTAAGAGAATATACCTAATGAAACTTGATGAATTAATTTATGAATTTAGGGTATCAAAATAAGAATGTTCAAATGTGAAGCCAATAGGTTTATATATAGATGAATTTTACCATGTTCTTTTCTCACTAAGTTCTCTTTATAAACTAGCAATCTTGAACTTGGATGTTACACATTCAAATGCTAGTTACAATCTCACATCCCAAATGTGTGGCAAATGAGCACTTGATAATAAAGTCATAGTTGTTTGACATATTGGGCTGAGAAGTTTACTCACTATCTATCTATCCACTAGTTAATTTGTCTATGCTAATTATTGTAAATTGGATCTTACACCTAGAACAAGATTTACTTGTGGTTTATAAAATCTAATGGACGTTTTTTGGGGTGTCATCTACCTGGTTAATTCTCACCTAGGGGCATCTGCAATATTTGACAACATAATGCCTCTAGAAGCTCATAGAATCAAATTTTTCAAAATATTTTCATTCTTTGTTATCACTAGGGGTGCTCAATTCAAACAATTGTGAGACCATCTAGAAGTTAGACACCCAACACTAATTTTCTATTTGTTCCCAACCTAATGAATATTAATATGGAGGACAACATATCTCTAAACTGGATTTATTGTCGGTTAGTTTCACTTATATAAAAGGCTTCCTTATTTATTCTTAATCTTTGAATTTCAATTATTTCAATGTTGTCTTCAACTCAGAGTTGATATTGATTAGGAAAAAGTACAACACACATGTCGAGCTTCTTTTGACTTGTGCAGTGTAGGTCATGCACGCCTATATTTATGCATGATCTGGATTGTACACACCCTTCCTCAAATGTTCATCAAGCTATGCCAGAAGACAGTATTGGATTTCATCAGGGCCTTTAGGTTAAACCTTATAAACTGAAAGCATGCAGTCTATAACTGACATGAATTTAAAGTGACAAATAAATTAATTTATGCATTTATTATTTATTGTGGTAACCTTTTCTCTTCAAAATGGCTTTGATTAATGGACAGTGCAAGTTTTTTTTTTCTGGTGGGGTAAATGTAGCCTTACAAAATGCAGGGCACTGGTCTATTTTTGTGTTAAGTTTTATTGTGCATCTTTTGATTTGATTCTGATAAGGTTTGGAATTTGATGTATTATTGTTGTTTATACTTTGTAGGTTATTGCTACTTGGGGAGTTCGCAACAACATTGAGTTTATTTCTTTGTCATACACTTGACATGCCAAACACATTATACAAGTAAGAAAGATGACATCAAAGTTACATTCTTGCTCATGTTCTAAGCTTGTGATGTTACTAGATACTATGATGGATCTCACATATAAAAAATTCTATCAAAATGTGTTTTTGGAACCAACTTCATAGTGCTACTTTATGCCTTTTAATATTTAGGCTGATCTGTTTCTATGATGCTTGCTTCTTCTTATTCTTTGACAAATTTCAAGTAGATGCATTATAGTAAACTTCAAATATGAATGCATTATCACATGTACTTTTGAAAATCATTCTGAACTGACAATGAAGTAACAAGGTGATATTTTTTGTTGGCTTCATTAGTAAATGATGACAAAAAATTATTTGTTTTGTTTCTGTGACATGGGACTTCTCCCTTATAATTTAATAACCTCAAATAGTGAACATCTTATCTATTGTACATCTGAAAAGGATTTTATACCTACCTTTAAAATATAGAATAACATATTGTATTAGATGTATTAGAGGCCACCTAGAAATTTGTTTTCTCGATTCTAACATCGAATTGATGTAAAATCCATTTCCTCTTTTTGTCTTGTATAGACCCACGCATATCTTGATGGGCTTGGGAATCTTCAAGAGACAAATATTTGCTAAGATTGACACTATAGAGGTTTTTTCTGGATCACTGAATGAAGTCTCCTAGTCTTAAACTTTCCTTTTCATGTTTAATTGGTCTTAGATAATCACACTGCACAAGAAGTAGTTTCTTATTTGAATCTTAATATACACACAACTTATGTTGCAGGGTCTGGATCACTTTGATGAGATCTTACGAGAGGCAGATGGTATTATTATTTCACGGGGTCATTTAGGGATAGATCTTCCACTAGAGAAGGTAGCCTTTGATATTTGATGTAAAAATTCTTCATATATCCATTTCCTGATGTTTTTTTCCCATAGATAAATGAATATTGTTGTCATTGTAATCCGACTACAAGTCTAGTTGTGTCCCTGCATGGAGATATCTTATAAGTTTGTATTTTTACTAAATCCAAACTTAATGTTTCTCTGGAGTATAATATAATGACAGCCATGATTGATGGAATTGTCTAATATGCTCTCTTGGTAAATCTTATTCATTTGGGATTGTAATTTGTTAGTGTCAAGGGAGGCTCCAATTTTTTTACGGTTTCAAAGAAGGGATATTTACTTAGGTAATAGAGGCAGTATAACAATGTGAACAGGCAGAAAAATCAAATTGTTTGGAGGACTGTCAATAAGTTGTTGATGTAGTCTTCTCACTGTCAAACTTTTTCGTAGATCAAATTATTTTGGAATTTTATTTGCAACCCAGAAGGTAGGAGACAACTTGTAGGAGTATTGCTAGTTTTTGTATTATATTTATCTCCAAGCTAAGGCTCCACATGTCAAGTGCTCTTCTTCACAAGGCTGCACACTCTAGAAGAAAATCTCCTCGGCTCCAATTCTCCTCCTCCACATGTGTACCGATTCCACAACAACCTACAAGTGGTGAGCCCTCCAAACAAGATTCCCTCTAGCCAAATGCTCAACCTATTGAAGTGTGCCATGTGGTATCGATGCTCCTAGGGCGAATCACCCTTCCTCCTAGTGTTTAGTTCTCCTCCACAAGATAACTCCACATCCTATGCCAAGGTCTCATCCTCATCAGCATGTGTGCCATGTAGAAAATGTCAATGCCACATAAAACAACTTCCAAGTTCCTCCATAAGAAGTGTGCCTCCTCTACCACATATCTTGAGTACAAGCATCCACCTATAGTAAGTGTTCCAATTGTCAATCAACCAAAACAATCTAGGATACAACAAAGGGCTAGGGTTTCACCATGTACCCCACATCACATGAAGTGTGTTGAATTTCCTGTCAAACCCAACACATGACTAACAATCCAAATAAACTCTATTTATTAATTATTAGCACAACTAGGTTTTCAATGAAAATATAAGCATAAGAACTACACAGAAACCAAACACATTTGCACACGAGATTTGGGTAAACACCCCTGGAAAAAACCTTGCGAGAAAGTCGGTTCTGAGTTTTATTTTATTAAATAAAATACTAGGTTCCTGTCCTAGGATAATGTCCCATTAGAGGAATTACAATGTTGCAGCTGATAGCCTAGCCCACGTAGCTGCTATCTCCCTTGCTGCTCCCTACACCCTTTCCTCAACCCTGCCCACTCAGAAAAAAGTACATGAGAAAGACTCCCTCTTACTCCTATGCATTCATTGTATGCCTCTCACCCTCCTTAGATATGCTTTTATAATCCCTTAATGACTAAAACCCTATCTCCAAAGTGATCAACGATCAATATATGATCATGATCTCTTGAGATCAACGGCTGTGACTTAATCTCTCAATGATATATCATCAAAACTGATAGAGGGATATGCAAGAGTGTAAAATGTGAACCTTGAAAAACATAACCATTAATGCTCGCAGCATCGTCTAGAGGATCGAAAAATCATGTTTCTTTTTCCAAATATGTAAAACAAGTATATTACAATTTAATAAATAATTTTCATATTATTATATATGGTTTTATACTTTATCAAAAAATTCGCCAAGACTTTACAAGTTTTTATAATTCAGTGAAAGATTTGCCAAGATTTTGCAAGAGTTTATAGTTCAGTGAAATATTCGCCAAATTTTTACAAGATTATATAATTGATTAAAAGATTTGCCAAAAAATTATATATACATATTATATTATTGATAAAATAGCCTTCAATATTTTCTATGTATAATGGGGATTCGCCCATTTATTATACATATAAATTTAGGGGGGTTCTTAAAATCACCCCTGATCAAGATTGTATAGAGAACAAAATGAAAGCTAGGAATATGAATGGAAACACACATAGATATATTGCAGAGAGCATAGTAATATAATGAAACTCAAATTATTTTAAAATGAAATAGGAAAATATTGTAAAATGAAAAGAAATACAAGCTAGATAGAATGGTGGTATATTATCTATGAAGAGAGAGGTGTCAACTACGCTCATCTTACATAAGACATTACAAGAGGAAGAAAATGGCCTTTTAACATAAAGTATTAAACCCTGAGAGGAAAAAACCCTAAAGATCCAAAAGCCTTACTCTAGGAGACGAAGCACCAAAAGTATTATGGGCCTCGAGGTGGTTAGTTGATATGTCAACTTCTTGGGGGTGAAAATTTTGCATACAATCTCCATTTGGGGTGCACAATAGCTCGTTGGAAATATCTAACTTTTGAAGTACATTTTTTGTTAGGCCTAGTCAAGCGACGACAACCCTGGGCCTTCGAATGGACAAAAAACATTGTTTAAGGCCTCAAAACGACACTGAAAATTTAGAACATGAAAAATTGTAGATAAACAAAACTACCAAGATGGTGATCCATGTTGAGTCAGTGGAAGAGTTGGGTGGCCATCGATTTCCACCTAGATCAATCATTGTCATGTGGAAGAGGGGATATGAAAGTATTGAATTGTTGTACCTTATAAAACAGCCCAAGACATTGAATAACCAATCTTGTTGCTATCTTTTGTAATGTCCCCATTTTGGGACATTATAACTTTACAGAGTGCTATGCCTACCAGAGTAGCCAGATAGGGGTGACAGAGAGTTCGGGAGATATTGAGGGGTTTTATTGGGCCCAACTTCCATCGTTCATCATCAGGATCCATTCTACACAGCTTGGTTTTGGTTTCGTTGCATTCCGACGATTTCCGTAATTTTGAGTTATTATGGGTCATATCTTAATTAATTTCACTAAGAAGTTCATAATGGGCATATTACTTGGAGAAACTTCTTAGTGTAATAGCTCACCAGAATCAGGAAGAAGAGCACTACATGATAAGATGATGAGAAGTGACTTTGAGTGGCTGGAGAAGCCATAAGGATGGATAAATCACTTTTTCAAGGTAAAGTGATTAATTAATTAATTAATTAAGTGATTTAATCAAGGAATAATAAAATAAAGTAAAAGTCACTTGGAGGGAAAAGGTCAACAACGAATTAGGGTTTTAGCAGTGAATTAGGGTTTTGGAAAGATATAAGAGAAGATTTAGTGACCTAATTCATCATTATGCAGATTATAACTTGTCATTGAGGAGAAGAGGCACATCTCAAGAGAGATAGCTCAGTGGATTCCAGGAGGAAGACACTAGTTGGATGATTTCGGTGTTGAGAGATACACCCTAGTCACCAGGAAGATCATTCAGGTCTTCCATCATTCTTCAACAATAGTTACACAGTGTTCAGCAACAAGGGCACATTCATCTAGAGTGAGGGCGCAACTTCTGAGAGGGTTTTAGTCGACTTATCCCATCCAGGGAGAAATACGAGATTTTCCTCTGACCCATTTGAGAGGAGGGCAAGGCACATCTTTTTCCTAGTTCCTCATCATATTCTAACGAAGGAATCATATGGGACGCATTTTCCAGACTTGGACAGGCGACACTTTTGGCGGGCACATTTGGGGTTCCAGAGAGAGCATCAGACCAGATTCAGGGAAACCCTTTTGACCCATTTCCCAGTAGACCAAGGGGGTCGTTTTGAGACATATCTCGTCCAATTCTGATGGTGGAATCACTAGGACGCAATTTTCCAGAAGAAGAGGGACACATTCCCCCAGGGGTATCCATCCGGGGTCCAGACTCATCAACATGGGGGTCTGACAGATACCATTACTGAGGAATAGAGTAGGGTGCATCATTTGGGGCAGTTTCTAGGCCATTCCAAGAAGTATATCTCCCAGGGCGAACTTTCCAGACTTCCAGCAGTTACCATCAGAGCTACCATAGTTCTAGCGCATTCATTGATCTCGCAGTGCTCACATATTTCGGGTATTATCTTTAGCTGTTTATTTGTATTCCGGCTAAGATCCTTTTGTCTTTTGATCTAGCCGAGTGTTGTCATTTTATTCAGCCGCATTCGGCCTTTGTAATCCACAGAGATATCATAATATAAACTTTGCAGTCCTTTGTCGCATTTATTATTTGTATGACCATTTATATGCTGTAAACGATTGATCCTACACACACATTATCAGTGTTTCATAGACTAGCCAAGTCAGGAACATTACAGTGGTATCATAGTTGGTTTTCCTGCCATCCTAAGGGGAAAATCAGATAAGGATCTAGATACATCATTACCAACGAGTGGATTGACAGGAGCATAGATGGAGCCTACACCCATTAGATGCAGGGAGCGTTGCTACAGTTCCAAAGTGCCCTGGAAGCCCAATCATAGATGTAGGGGTAAAGGGAAGGTGCACATTGTTGAGGTGCACTATGACTACGAGGATGAGGAGATGCATGTGAATGCAACCATAGATTCCTATTTGGAGTAGTCCGATAAGGCTAGCGACTCTTGCGCATCTGAGGGACAATTGTATGGACATGATGATAAAACATATCCTTCATCTTCCCCATCAAAGAATGTTGAGGATTCAACACTTCAGCATAGTGGTGACACTTGTGAGGATTCATATGTGTTGGCACTTAGACATGATGAGATTAGGAGGTTGGATGACCTACTGATGGGTGTAGACATGGCTTCCAAGAAGTCATGTATGGAGAATGATGAGCTTCCTATGATGAGTGAGCCACATTTTTCATCTTCTCAGTCACCTATGCTAGCCACGCCACATGAGGATATCAATGGAATTCCTGATATGGTAGAGGAGCCTTGTGTGGGGATTTTACACAAGGAACATATGGATCTACAGACCCAGGAGGAGAGGTATGGCTTGGAGATAGTTGACCTTACACATACCTATCAGTATGAGGAGAGTGAATCACCACTCTTGGAGATTCCATTGATGGACTAGGTTGTGGAGACTGATAGCTTGTTGGGACACTTACTCCTAGGATTGATCTACAGTGATGAGGATGCACTCCTTATTGGTCAGAATGACCATAGCACATGTCTAGACACATCTGTATGGGATCTAGGCGCGGATTATATTAGTAGGGTGAGTGCACAGGAGGATACATTTGACCATACAGGATATGGTGTGATTCAGATAGGGGTCGCAGTTGGTGATGGCATGCAGTGGCATACAGGAGGACTTAGTAACACAGATAAGCATTTATGGTCTATTCTTATGTTAAATTCTATTGTGTAAATAGTTTATATGAATGTTGTGTGTTTATTTTTGCTTGAACAATTGTATTCATGTTTAATATACATTTTTAGATGCATTTAGAACTGTAGTATCAATCAAATGGTCAAATATGTGTGTGATCTACAACTGGTAAGATACAATAATTCAATTAGTGGTAAATCTTAATAATTTAATATTTTTCGTAAGTAATGTTGCTCAGTTGGGTGTTGGATACGTTACATTATGGTATCATAACTTCTAGTTCAAACACCGAGCTTGTATGGACCAGGATGGTTGTGAATTCGTTAAATTCATTATTATGGATATTGTCTGTGACCGATTTGGGGGGAAAATAGAGATTTTAGAAAGAAATCCCCAAATTCCATGAGTGAAATTCGAGTTTTCATGGCCTCTTGTAGAGTTACAGGAAGTTTGGAGAATCGTCGACAAAGACCGTGTTTGATCTCATGATTGATGGTCGAGATTCATCATGATAAATTTTTAAAAATTCCTAAGGATTCAACCTTTTTCTAGTCCAAGTGACGCCAAGCTCGATTCCATGAACTTAACCAAATCTCGGATGATATTTAAGAGCGTATCACTCTGAGGGATTGTCAAATTTCCATATGACCAGGGTCCAAGAACCCTGTGCTACACTCAAAAGGAGATAAGATATATGAGCTTCGGGACTTCAGAGGTTTGGAGCTCCAAGATGCTGGGACTTCACAACATCCAAATCTCGTTGAAGACAACCATTCAAAATCGTTACCAGAGAGTTTGATCGGAAAATGGAGTTTCTTATTAGTTATCTTGGTTTCCTCCCTATCATTAAACCCTGACCAACTTTCAAGCCGTGAATTAATGCGAGTCATCGATCCAAGAAACATTGGGATCTTTCTTGACCATTGGATATACATCATGGTCAATTTCGGCGTTAACTCAATTCAGGAGTGAAAAGGCGTTAAACGGTCAAAACTCCCAAATGCTGAAGTCACGAAGTGATGAGAGCCGTAGATCTGAGGATCCTTCGGTATATCTCTCATCCATTGGATCGAGCCTAGTGGAAGGATAGGGTAAACGATAATTTTGACCGAGAGTAAGTGGTCATCCCTACTTTATGACCTTCCTGGTAGGTAAACCTCGGAGAATTAAATGGGTTAATACCTGTAAGGAACGCAAAGTCACGAAGAAAAATGAGTCGTCAAACTAAGGACCCTTCATGACCCTTCCTAACTGTCAGATGCAAGTTACGGTCTTTTGACATTGACCACTCCAGGCACGAATGATATTGGAATGGCCAAAATCCTCGAATATTGAAATCATGAACCAACGATAGTCGTTGATCTAAGGATCCTTCAGGATATCTCAACTATTAGATCGGGTATAGTGGAAAAATAGAATAAGCGGTACTATTAAACGTTATATTGAGGGGAGAAATTTGGGAGCTAGATGGACCGTAGATCAAGGATCCATTGGGATGTTTTCCCAACCGTTTGATCAACTAGTGGAAGGAAAACGTAAGTACTTCAATGAAGTTTTACTTCAAGAGTTTAGAACTTCGCGAGTCCTGGGGATTTGACTTGTTGGTGCATAGGCTAAAGCGCTGAAGGCTGGAGTATGTGGTGAGTAATTCCATAACTTCATAACTCTAGGAATTCGGGAGATTTGAGGATGTAGGAAGATGCATTAAGCGTTGAAGCATCGAATTTTCCCTAATCGAAGTGTCCAACTTCGATGGATTGTGAAGTAAAGAACAACCTCATTCATCCATCACAACTAATGATTAAGACAGAACCGTGGATCATTAAGTCTTGGAGGTGACGAGGATTCGCCAGAGTTGTGGGAAGTGGAGATTCAACCGTCCATCGAGGACATGGATCAACAGAGGAGAGAGAAAGTGCCTTGGAAGTTGGAAGGGCGTTAATTATCAAGAGGTTGTGCATTTTTTATCAGGGTTGTTGACTATCTTAGCTACATGTTGGCATAGGATATATGCACACAATAAGGAATGAGTTAACAAGTGCTCATATTGGAACATGCAGACCGTAGAACTCAATGATTGATTAAGTCACGATCGTTGATGAAAATGCTCAAAGAGTGTGGCTTTACTATAAGACCCTTGCCAATTCTAAACCTTTTGTTCAGTGTGGATAAATCTCAACCATCATATATAAGGGTGGATTGATCCCCAACATATATTTTGAAGTGAAAGGAGACTTTGGGACTTCGGGTCTCTAGAGATGTTGTATACCTATACAAGAATGATAGAGGGTCGAAGGCATGTTATTCACGAAGACCGGAAGATATTCCCTACAACCAGTAGCCATGTCATCGTCAAGGGATGACAACCCAGTTCAAGACCATGCCATGTCATATGGAGTGAGAGAGTTGAATCTACATGGATGCCACATGGCGAAGGGGATGACCATTGGCCAAGGATGCCCTGAAATTTTTTGGAAGGCTATAACTTTCAAACCAGAGCTTTCATTTGAGAAAACAAATAGTCATTGGAAAGGTATTGATGAGTAGAGGACATCAGTCAACCTAGAATTTTTATTTGGCAATGAAAATTCTTAGAAATTAATAAATAGATTTATGTACCAATCAAAGGGTGGAAATTGCAACATGTATTTGTTGTAACGTTTTTCTCTAAATTCAGTTTGAGGCCTAGTTATAGTCGTTGGAAAGTTGTTTGAGGAAGGAATGCATCAAGGGAATAGAAATATGAATTGGTGCAATGTGCCTTCATAAATTGGTGAAGAAATAACATGTATTATAATGGAAGGAATGTTTTATGTTAGGCATGTTGCTAACAATGATTATTTCTTGCACATGGTACAAAATTAGAAGTATCACAAGATGGATTCAATCCTAGGATTGAATATCAAAATATTGGAAACATGGAAGCGATTTTGGAAGTTGGTTGGGGAAAGAACGAGCTACATGGAAAGTAATGAAAAGTGGAATTGAATTCCATGAACTATGTAATTACATGATGTGAAGATTTTTCTAAATGGTGTCGATGTTTGGACAAACCTTTCCAATGATAGAGGTGAGCGACAAAGGTGATTGTCATGTAATTAAGAGTGTAGATTCTTAGGATATTACCCATCCATAATCCTATAGGCACACTTGAAGAGAAATATATTGACAAAGAGAGGCTAAGCTTACTAACAAGGCATTGTCATTAAGCAAAAGACCACTCTACAGAGAGTGTTGTGTGAAAATTATTTCTAGAAAGAGGATAAGATTACACAACTGAGAATTGTGTGGGTCTATTATAAATTAATCCTAGGGTCCATTGAAAAGGAAAGAGGTCTAGCTTGTGCATATGGCTAAAGCATCAAATAAGTTCAAAGGAAAGTGTAGGCAAGGTTATGCAAGGCTGGAAAGGATCTAAATAAAAGCAAAGGAATATTAATATTCAAATGCTATAGAGATTGAATGGCTTGCAAAGGAATGCCAATAGATATTTCACTTAAGGTATGAACCCAACAAGTAAAGAATGTCATTGAATGCACAAGAAGTAAGGAGACCTTTGTGATCTTGAAGATAGAAATATAGTAAAGGAAGCAAAGCTTGTTGCAAGAGAAGGAGAAAGGATATCATGAGATGAGGTTTGACTTATGGTTGGATCGATCATCTCTATGAGAAAGAAAGGAAAATTAGAAAGAAGACATGAAAGAAGTATTTCA
>ML780466.1:1595321-1622298 GCA_009831015.1 Picea engelmannii
TGTGATAGAATTGATGCATGATGCATAGAATAAAGATAGAATGCATGTGCATAAAATAGGCATGAAAGATTAAATGCTTTGTGGATATTGATGTGCATTTGTGCATGTAAACATGTCTAAACATGTTGGTGGCATGATTATAGACTAAGAGTAGTATATATATATATATATATATATATATATATATATATAAACTAATGATGAATTTTGTATCCAAGAAACATGATTATAGCATGACGATATTGTTGCTTATTGTATCCATCCATGTGAAGAAAAATGAGGATGGGGAAAATGTTGACCAATAAAATTAGTGAAGGGATCCAACAATCTTGTACAAATGTAAATAGATTAGGTAGCATCAAGTAAATTGATAACAACCATGCAGAGATGCATTTGAGGTTGTCATAATGTATAAATGTTGAAGGGAATGAAGGTAAGAATTATATCATTCTAATATCAATATTTCAATCGATGAAAAGGGAGAGAGGCCTTGAGTATGCAAATATCATTTGTTTCTTGAATGCATTTATGGGAAACTTAATTGCATATTGTGTTATGTTGGTTATGAATTCATAACCGAGTTAAGTTGAAAGACATTACTCTTGTTATAACAATGAATGGCATTTGAGATGGTCATGTGTAATGCCCTGATGAGTTTGGATATGGAAAGGCTATAGTTCCATCCAAGTGCATAATGGTTAATCCCTATGTAACTGAAGTTTGGAATACAAACTTTTTTCCTACACTAACTAGCACTAAGGGATGATGTTCCCAGTGTTGTGTACGGGTTAAAGAGGAAGGTATCCAAAGAATTAGATGTGTTGTTGGGAAGAGCTAGGATGGTGTATTGAGGCATGGGCCATACATTCCAACTCACATGGTGGAATATATGGCATGAACATATGGTATCTCAGAATCAATGCAATGATGCATTGTGTAGATGTGGCCAGTATTATTGGCACATTGGTTTTATTTATTGGTAAATTTTGATCGCATTATGAAGTGATTGATGTGTTGATAATGCATGTACAATGAATGCTAGTGTCATTCTAGATAATATAATGAATGGAAGAATTCCATTTTAATGTGTATAATGGTTCGAAATGATTGAATTGTTGGGTAGATACAATTTTGATATCATTTCATGAACTGCTAAAAATATGCATGAGTGTTAACAATCTTGTTTGGCTACAAGAAAGTTGAGGAAATTGTAGACATAATGGTCTTGGATATGGAAATGATGTATTCCCAAAAGGAATATTGATATCTACAGTTGCAAGAATTGAACACAAGAGTAGAAATCTCATGCATGTGAATTCTTATTTCCTATATAACTAGATTTGAGAAATTAATAATTGAGAATTGTTACGATATACTAAAAATTTGTTTGGCTACATGGAATTGAGAAAATTGCAAGGGAAATGGTCTTGGATATGGAAGAGATGTAATCCCATAAGGAAGACTGATATCTACTGCTACAAGAGCCAAATAATTATGAGCAAAAAGACTCATGTTTGAAAAATTACGTTTTCCTATGTAAAACATATTCAAAATTTTATAATTATCTGATGATGTCTCATATTAATTGCATGCATGTAATGCACATGGGATGATTTCCACATGTTATATATTGCTAGTGGAATTTTAGCAGCAAGCTGGCATTTTTCTGCGTGAGAATTCTAGTGTGAGTTGCACTGTCAAAGAACCAGGTTGTCAGGCCTGAAGAGTGAACTCATGTGTGAGTTGCACTATCGAAGAACCAAGTTGTCAGGCCCGAAGAGTGAAATCTAGTGTGAGTTGCATTGTCGAAGAACCAAGTTGCCATGCCTGAAGAGTAGACTCTTGTGTGGTTTTCACTATTGAAGAACCAGTTTGTCAGGCCTGATGAGTGCACTCTTGTGTGAGTTGAACTACAACAACAAGGTTTTTGTTGGTTATTAACTGATATTCTTCCTAGCAGTGAGTCCCTTGAGTTCCCTGCAGTGATATTTCTAGTTACATATTCCAGAGAGACCTTGATAAACGAATGGTGCAGACCGAGGGATTGAGGACAATGAAGGGGGCACATTCCTTGTGTCAATCATGATAAACGAATGGGACACCATTCCTTGGGTTGGGAATGTCAATGGGAAGAGAGATGGTGGAAATCAGGATAGTTGTAAGAGAATGCTAATGGTTTATGTATATGTTTCGGGCTAAGAGTGCCTTTCTATTGTGATTTTGGGGGGAGAATGTTCCTATGTATCTATGGTATTGGGGCCATAGTGCCTATGTAATTGTTTAGGCTTGAATTCATTTGTGATTTTGGGCCAGAGAGCCTATATGTTGATTATTGGTCGGGGAGCCATAATTGTAAAATGAAATTACACTTGTAGGGAGTTGTGCACCGAGGATAGTGAAAAAATAAGGGAGATGGGATGTAAAATCCCTAGTTCTAATCCCCATGAATTATAATGTAATCATATAAATATGAGTTAGGCCAGTGAACCGATGCATTGGGGTGAAGAGCTCGTATTGATTTAATGTGGCCAGGGGGCGAATTTGCATATTATGAACCATGAAATAATTAATAAAAGTAATAATCGATGTCTTTGATGTGAAAGAGATGAAGAATGATGGGGGGTTATGATTCCACAAGAGAGAGGGGTCCAAGGGAGAATTATTCGTGGGTATTAATCCAACCCACATTCATGAAATTATTATCTTTTTGTATAACCTTCTATTTGTTGATGGAGTGTATGAGAGACCAATCATTAAACTCATGTAATAAGGTGGGTGTGAGTGGTCACATCCCATATTTATTGGAGAGAATGGGATGAAGTACAATCATCCTTGAGAAGAGTGTGAGTCAAGCAAACAATGAAGAAGAGGAAATTCATATGTAGATTAGGGACAGTTTTTACAGACATATTTTTGGGTAGCAAAGGAGGAGGAGAGGGCTGGGAAGATGACCATCCATGGTATACTTGAAGGAAACCATGGTTTGGATTTGTTTTTATGTCGAGACAGAGGCTCGTGTGCTAGTAAAAATCAAGTTGTAATCTTGTGGTGCGATTTTCTGTTGAGGAAATATCTCAGAGCCTTATGGAGGCTATTGTGAGAAAAACATGAAACAACTGAGAGTTACTAGAGTTCCAAGTTGAGTGATTCTCGTCCAACTGAATGCACTAGTGGCCCTGATAAACGAATGGTACATCCCGAGGGACTGTGAGCAGTGAAGGGCGTACATTCTTTCGGTAGTGTAGGTTGTGGGCAAAAGAGAGAGTTGAAGGTTTGGATTTGCTGTGAGACTAGAACTTGGGTTTGGGGTTGCTCTGTGTGGAGATTGGATATCTAGTGGACCGTATCTCCTTATGGACTCATAGCCTTAGCTCAGTGGTGGCTTGCTGATGAGAGAAAATGATCAACAATGCCTATGGCTGGGAGGTTCATCCTTCGTTTGCATCTAGTTGGTTAATCATTAACGTATAAGTGTTTGTGTTCTATTCTTATGTTAAATTTCGTTGTGTAAATAGTTTATATGAATGTTGTGTGTTTATTGTTTCTTGAACAGTTGTATTCATGTTTAATATACATTTTTAGATGCATTTAGAACTATAGTATCAATCAAACAGTCAAATATTTGTGTGATATGCGGCTGATATGCTACAAGAATTCAATTAGCAGTAAATATTAATAATTTAATGAGTTTACGCACGTAATGTTTCTCAGTTGGGCATTGGGTACGTTAAAAATTCACCCCAAGTAAATTATTTTGTAGAAACTTGACTCCTTTGTCCACCTCATGACACAGTTAACCAATTTACTACCCACATTCTTCCTCACATCCAAGTCTACAAAGAGTCAAGGGAAACCATCGTGCATCTGCACGTCCAACCAACTTTTCCCTCGTGACTCAAACAACGATGAAGTCCACAAGTCTGGCTTCCTAAACCAATTTATCCTTGTCTTCATCTACGTCTTTGGATATGAAACATCCCTTCTGCACTAAGAACTACACGTCCATACTAATGTTTCCCCACTACTTCATCACCCATCCATGTTGTTGTGTCTACCTCTCCATGCCTTGGAATGGTTAGGATTCACCCTCAAACATGTTTAACAAAGATAGAGAAACACACATGCCTAAGTGATCTCTTGATGAAGCAGTATGTTTGTCTGCACAATCCTCCAAACGAATTCAAGTCTTCAACTCGCCTCCTTCCTTCAAGTCACCTCAACGCAACTCAACATTTGTTATGAGTGTGGCCAACATGCCTACACTCCTCAAATGTCCCAATGAACTATCCAAAGTTCTTCCAGTAGAATGAGTCACCTCAGAGAATGAGTCCCAAACCTCGCATGCAACCAACCGAACTCATCTCCAATGCCTTGCCATCTTCACACCTTGATTGCTTCCACTCCAAGGAACCATGCATCCATCATCCGACTATCAAGTCATACTACTTCTAACTGGCTGTTACAACTCTATGAAGAGTCACCTCATCTGAAGGATGTGATTCGTCCAACAACCCAGCTCAACTCAAATGTTGTTCTTCGCAATGTACACGAAGACGTCATGATGGAAATGTGCCCAACCAATAGCCTACTGCAAAGATGCTCTAGGTATTCCTAGGTCGTCCAACACACCCAAGTGCTTCACCTTGCTACAAGCCATAATTGTTTCCCTTCATAATCACTTATGAGATCACCCTCTACATTTCACTTCCATGATCACTTTTGCGGTTAGATCTGCAACAATTCATATGAAAAATATTGCATTCATCTTCCTTTCTGAAGTGCTCGATTCACCCAACAAAATCTACACCTGGTCTCTCTAAGGTGTGCACAACAGATTGGGCATTGACTTCCGTCACACATAAAACCAACTGAGTATGTACCCAACTGTGTCTGCAATCAACTCTGTGATAAGTTCTACTATGAAATCTGTGATCACCAACCCTGCCCAAGTGCTTTGTCTCACCACAAACTATGCTCTTATTCTATACAAGGTGTTCACTTAGACCAACCTTCCACCGCACCGTCAACCGAACCTTTGTCATAAGTTTGATGCAAATTCCATGATGAACAAGTTTGTTGCACCAAACCATTCACCAAGTTTATGAATGTTCCCACTAAACTATCTTCACAACAAACTTCCTTCTCAACAAGTGCGCCCCACCACAACTATTCTAACTGCAAGAGTGATGAAGAGCACCAAAATTCTCTGATACCATCTGTCACATCCCCGTAGTGTGCGTAGCCGAATCTTGCAATTATGCACCTCTTGAGGGTGTGTGGCACTGTAACATTTCTCACTTGGATGCTTGGAAACACCAAGGATACTTTGTTTAGACTATGTCCCCTCATGTAGAGCATACCCATACTCTGTTGTAGGCTACCGACAAGTCATACTCCTACTCCATTGCAACTCTTCTATACTTAGACATTTGTTAATAGGCTAAGACTTAGTCATATTTAAGCATACACCCATAAACATGAGAAGCCAATAGAACAAGAACGAAACAGATATATAGTGGGGGTGACACAAACTGTGCCTAACACTCGACAATTTTTTTTTATTGAGAAACAATTACAATAAGAGCACTACCAACTTGGTTTAAAACTTTGTTCAAGTCAAACGACTCGCGTCACCTCACTAAGACACTCATAATCAAATTCATCACACCAAAACTCTTTTTCACAATCATCCTCACAACTTCTTGCATTGCACCTCAGACGTGCCCTCAACCGTAGACTTGTTGTCTCTTCATTTCTGTAGACTTCACAGATTTTGGTCACACATGCCTCCAATAGACTTGCGTTTCCATAATTCCCCAAAATCAACCCAAAAGAATCTCGACCAAATCTGTCCACTAAATCCTCCTCAAGATAACACAAGTCCTCCCATGTGGAGCGACTTGGCTCCTTGAGGGAGCTCGACCTCTTCGTCTACCTCAGAACCGAAAAACTCTTCTTGCTGTCCTTTTCTTCCAAGATTTCCTCTTTGGTTTTACACCCTTATGCCTTTATAGGCACCTATCCAAACCAAGAGTTGCATCTCTTTGCCCAAGGGTGAGACGACTCGTCGGTTCACCAAGTTGCACTCCTTCGTGAAGTTGGGTCGACTCCTCATGTGGACACATTTGGGAGGATTGCCCAACCGACCCACGTAATGCTTTGTTTCATTGTCTAGATGACCCACCGATCTGTCTAACCGACTCTTCATCTTGGGTGCGTGCACCCCTTAGGTGATTCAATTTGACTCTCCTAAGTGCACCCCTCATTCCTTAGCCGATTTTACTTTGTTGGTGGAGTGCCAAAGTCATGCCCTAAACCCTTCATCAAATCATCCGTCGTTTGACTTGTGTCACAAGGCACCTTGGGTGGAGTCTCCCCTTGGCACCTCGTGTGCCCTAGGAACCCCAACTCTCCCCTATATGAAAACTTTCATCTCCTCATTCACATCGAGCGTCCTTTCTACCCGATTTCCTTCGCTTCGATCTATGGTGGAAGTGTGCATGCCCGAGCTTGGTGTCGCAATCCTTACATATACGATATTAAAGGTGACAAGTCATGGAGCTATGTCTCCATGGAAAGTTACTCATGGAGCTATGTCTCCATGGATAGCTACAGACGACCTTCCTAATGGTTGCAAGAACTCTGAAAATGTTAAGTCCAAAAGATAATCCTATCAAAGGAGTGGAAATTTTCACTTGAGTGTGATTTCATGTAAAGAGGGGATCTGTCCATTCCATCTTGAAGAATTCACTTAGTATAAAATAGAATCATGGAAGAGAAAAAGAAATAAATAAGATTTTGTTGAGTAGAAAAACTGAAATTGTCTAAAAAGAAACATAAATTGATCTATTGTAAATGAAAAGTGAAAAGTTTTCTATAAGAGAATGGAAGCACAAACCTGAAAAGAAACATAAATTAATCTATTGCAGATGAAAAGTGAAGAATTTTCTATAATAAAATGGAAGCACAAACAGGAAAACATAAACATGATTATGTTGAGTGAAAAAACACAAAATTTAAAAAAGTGATGAGAAAGAAAAATAAATTGATTTTTTTTAAAGAGTGGTTCCGTATAGAAAAACAAATTCATGAAAATTTACCAAATATCATGTTGTCATCGTTTTGTCTAAAGAAAAGACTTACAATCCATCTAATGAAATAGATTCATGATTTTTTTTCAATTATGAAACTTTCCAATGAAATAAACGGTTTAAGAAAAAAATATTTAAGGATGATTCCAAAGGAGTAAATATGGTAAGTGAATAATTCATTATGTCTATAACTTAAAACAAAATGAAAATAGAATCATTGACAGTGAGGGTTAAATTCAAAAAGATCTTGACACCCTTCTATCTACACACGGAAAAAAATTAGGAAAAGGTTGACCACATTAGGAGTCCCACAAAATTGACCGAACTTTCTAAACTTATTTTTTAAATGTGTTAAATATATTTATTTTCATAAACATTAGGCAAATTCATATATATTTATTTTTTTTAAATATTATATCACATTTTATAATTTTCAATTTACATAAATAATAGAAAAAGTTCATGGGAATAAAAAGGTGTATACAATCCCCGGATGGGGTGACACGTAGTTCTAGGGCTACAGGTGGATTCGCACTCGGCCCAGGCATAAATGCCGATGGCTGCCACCCACGAGTATGTATTAACGATGGGGGACGACCATCGCTGTAGTTGCAGGATGGAGGGACCTTTCCCTCGAGCGATCATTTACGACCTCAGTGTTCCCGGGATGGCAAGGGTTAAGTGTGAGCAGATGACCTCGGCTCTTGATTATTTGGTTTTTAATTTGCCCGGACAGAGCGGGACTGCACCTGCCTCGGCTTTGTTTATAGCTTGGACGCTCTGGTGCGGTCCAGCATTCATCATGCCCCGGCATTCTGCATTTTCGCTTCATTTCTTTCTGACTATAACGAGACAGAGCTCGCTTGCCCGTGCTTCGCACCTGCAACTGCTCTTGTCCTGGCTCATCTGCCTTCACCTGCAATCGCTCTGCTCCCTCACCATGGCTCGAAAGAGAGGCAGACCTCGTCGTGGCGCAGCCTGGGAGGCGCATAAGGCGCAGCGGCGTTGAAAGGAGCAATTGGAACGTGCCTTGGCTCTAGCGACATCCATTCTTTGGAAGAAAGCCAGGGCAGAGAAATTGGCACGGCTTGCCACCATTACTGAGCCTAGAGTTGGGTGCAGCCGAGACATCAAGGAGAATGCATCGGGAGCCATGCAGGAAGCTGGTATTGAGGAGGAGTTTCCCCCCTGCATAGTGGTGGAAGACCCGTTCATGGAGGACCTGTCAATTATCGAGAAAACCCGAGCGGCGACCCATCGGGAGGAATGCAGACCCACTCTGTCACTGGTAGACGACACCCCCGGCTGTATTGTAGAGGAAATACCCTGGCCTGGTTACGACAATTGCAACTACCATAACACACAGGTGAAAGAAGAAGGCACGAAGGGTGCAGAGGTTGATGTGGAGCAGAGGGTGTTCGATGCGGGTTCTGGAGCGGCGGTGGACGTGGGTGGCAGCATGCATGGTTCACTCATCTGAGAAGAGCACCTAGCACTAATGTTCGACCTTCGTGGACACTTGTCTGACCTGGAGCATCGGGCCCTCCTCATGGGCCAGCGCATGGACATGCTCCTCGACGCATTTTCCAACGCGCCAGCCAAGTGGAAATGCCCCCTCTGTGCGCAAGCTTTCGCCATCCTGGCTGGGACCACGTGGCAAACCGGCGAGGATGACAGGTCACCAGGCACCTAGGTTTTATTATGCTCTCTTGGTTCCTAGTTTTATTATGTTACTGTTTTATGTGTACATAGACCATAGACATCTGTCCTGGTTTCCTCCGGGCAGGACAGATGCCACTCTGTTTTTATGTTCTATAATGCTATTGCTACTCGCCCTCTATATATGCTGGTTTCCGATAATCGGCATCATTTTGGGTGATACCAGACCTACTCTTTTGTATACTCTGTAAAAAAATTTGTCTATCTAATATAGCAGGTTCTACTTTTTTATTTAAAAAAAAAAAAAGTGTATACAATAAGATTCAAATAATAATTGCTAGTGTTGAAAAATAATAATAAATATGATTTTCCAAAAAAAATGAAAAAAATAAATGAGATCAACTATGTCATATATAGATTGTGCTTGTCCACACACACACACATTTAACATCAAATGAGTTATTGGGAACAAAATTTATTTGTTTATTTTTCCATAAATTTGAAAGGAAAAACATGTAATCAAATGCAAATCTAACACATTAATGAAAATAATATTTTTCAATAAAATAATTATCATAAAGACAACATATTCCCTACAAACTATTTTTTTTTCTTGCACATCAAAATTCACAAGGAATATATGATGAATTCCAAAGACTTCAATTTTAAAAGATGTAAAATGTCAAATTTTCATCACTATATCGTACTAGAAACTATGACACATCTTCATGGATTCACCTGCAACAAGATTTGAGGAGGAAGGAGAAAACTAAAAACACTATGCAAATAAAGCTCTACCAAGGAACTAGAAACTATCTTGAAACATCCCTTGCAAGGCACCATCTTAAAGGTTGAAGGAGTGACTTACAATAACAATAGAAGATATGAAAATAGCAATCATATGATGATGATGGATATATAACTAAATAGTTAAAAGATGGGCAATGGATGACCAGTGTAAAAGTTTGCAAATAGTTTAGACTATTCTTTGCAACACAAATTGTATCAAGTTGGATGTTAAACAAAGGGTTTCTCATAAACATAAGCCAAATTGTGTCATGCATAATCTACTCATATGATTTTTGCAATCATTTTGTATTTATTGAGAGAGGAAGAATCCTCAAATAAAGAATCATGCATAATCTACAATCATATGATTTTTGCAATCATTTTGTATTTATTGAGGAAGAGGGAAATTCTTAGAACATTGCATATTTATATCCACATATTTTATAATTGTATATTTATATGCATATATTTTATAATATTTCTATTAAATATGAAACTTAAACATAATAAACTATGATTTAGTATCATCGTCATCCACTTTGTTTAAAAATGATAAAAAGTATAAATTCCACTTGGTTTAAAAATGATAAATGATAAAAAGTATAAAGAATTTTATAGGAAATTATGTTTTACATTTCAAAATAAATGACATTAAGATTGGAGAACCTTTTAATACTCCCTAATAAAGCAAGTGATTATTTGAATTGTTTTAAGAGGGGATAAAAACATGAACATTGATAAATGGGGAAGAACATATTGTTAATAACAATCACAAGTGATTGTTGTTAAATACAATTTGATAAACTTAAAAATTAATATATTGAGAAATTATTAAAATTTTTATATTGTAATATATAGTTTTAATATAAACATTTTAATTCCAAATTTATTAAACATGGAAAAGGATAAAAAAATAATTAATATGAAAATTTCTAGTATTTAAAAAAATGATTCTATATTGTTGTAATTTATGCACATTTTATTTATTAATTTTGTATCAATTTGAAAATTGAAATGACCTTAAATAAGATAATAGACATTAAATTATAAAATACATCCATATATATACAAATTATAATCCCCTCTTTTTAAAACATATATTTATATCATTTAAAAAATATAATTTAAAAAAGGAATATATAAATTTCAAATATTTGTTAATTATTATCTTATATTTAATTCGTTTAATTATTATTATTTTTTTTCATATAATAATAATTTGTTTTAAATGACATTATATTTAATTTGTTATTATTATTATTTTTATATAACAATTTTTTTTTTAATAAAATAAGAAAATTTTGAAAAAATAATTCCAACTTCTTTTGAAATATGTTAGCATTCACTCATATAAATCATAATTTTTGTATTAGTGAATTTTTTAGATGAAAAATCTTTTACTGTCCATTTTTTTTAAACCTACAAAGCTAGTAAATTAATGTCTTTTCACTTCTTAGCATTAAAACACACATTTACACCAAATTCATTATCATTTAACTTATCAATAAAAAAGTTATCCATTCAAAAAGTTAAAAATATGAAATGACCTAGTCTATCATTCCATCAAATGCATTTAGGATTCACCATCATTATCATCATTATCCTTTTGAAACTCTATTAATCATACAATTTGATTAAGATTAATTTCTCTTTCCATACATCTGAAATATAATAGATTTATTATATGATTTTCTACCAACCTCATCCTCTCAAATTTGTGATAGTTCAATCAATTTGTTTCACTAAATTAAAAAATATTAAAATCACATCAAAACACATTACATATTGTTTCAAAACCCAATCAAATTACTAATACAACCCAATCTAAACATTAAACCTCTTTATCAAACCCCTCCATTTATCATGTTAAATACAAGTCTAATCCCTTTTTAACCAATATCACACTAAATCTCTTTTAAGGTCTAAACCCGATCCCTCTTTCCACCAAACATTATACCTTTATATTTATCCTCTCAAGTATCAGGCCCCACCTTATAATTATCTTGCCAAATGTCAAACAAATCTCGCTATACCAAAAATTCATGCCCGTAGACGAGATCGAGATTGAGTAGTTTGCGGTGAATAACTTTACGGTTAACCTTCTTGAAAGAACCAAATGACTAAGTAAACTCCAAGTTAAAAGATGAAGACATTTGAAAATATACATCCTCTTCTTATCGCTTGGCAAAAAGAAAGCGTTAGCTAACCCATACATGTAATCATCAAGAGTTTAATTTTCTTCACTGTCGATAAATTTATGATGAACTTTCTGTTGTAATTGTCAGTCTGGAAACACAATTTACAATATGATAAATAACAATCATACACATATAAACAGATACAGGGATTTTACGTGGTTCATCTAAACATTGGGTTACGTCTATCAAGTATAGGCATCGGTTCTCTTATTATTTGGATTATGGAGATTACATCACATTTGCAAGTCTCTCATACACTCAGTCTCTCACAATCTGTTTTGCCTCTACGAGCTTACATGAATTTATACATTCACACATGAAACTGAATATTAAATGCAATCCCTATCCATAAGCTAACTTGGTCTACTTAGTTGTTACCAACCCAGAATAATAAGATCCATAACCTGTTTTTAATAATTGGTTGTCACCAAATCCCAACACTTTCCTCATAGAAACAAACGGCAAAAGAAAGCGCAAGCTAACCCAACCAAGTCAGAATCAAAACTTTAAATAAAAAAAAATTATGGCAAACGTTCGTTAAAAAACTAAAAAACTAAGCAAACTCTATCTTTAAAGATTGAACAAAGTGGGGAAATGTAACAGTCTGCAGGAAAATGTTTTAGCACAACTTTTAGTGACCCATAAGCAGGGCCATCATTTCGTACCCAAGCTAGAGGGCAACAAGGAAGTTTACTAGAAAGGAGGAGGTACCTCAGTTAGGTCCTTACAAGACTCGGTTGATGCCTGCCTCCAAGGGAGAGGAGATTTCTAAATCGCTTCCACGGAGGCTACTCAGAGTCAAGCGCAACACCTTCTCGTTCAGGTTCCGGTTACTTGGTCCGTTAAAACTTTCATACGACGCAACAAGTTCGACCTTATCCACTTGTCATATATTCATTGAATATCCGCTTGCCACATATTCATATTCAATGAATCTAGACATTTGAAAAATGCATCTATCATCTTCGTATCCTTTGGCAAAGGAAGTCATATATTCATTGAATATCCGCTTGTCACATATTCATATTCAATGAATCTAGACATTTGAAAAATGCATCTATCATCTTCGTATCCTTTCGCAAAAGAAGTCATATATTCATTGAATATCCGCTTGTCACATATTCATATTCAATGAATCTAGACATTTGAAAAATGCATCTATCATCTTCGTATCCTTGGCAAAAGAAGCACGAGTTAACGAACACAAATCATAATCAAGGTTTTAATTGATTGCTCCCTCACTCGCAAAGAGGTTTAACAAACTTGCTTCTTCCCTAACACAATAAACAAATAAAATAACGAGAGATCTTAATCGAAATTGGAATGATTCAAAGTCTAATGGGAAGCCACTCAATCAATGTTGCAGAATTTTCAAATTGCAACCAGTTGGAAAATCTTTGGATGGTGTAATATGGAGGGTACCTACATTAATCACGGAGAAAGGTGACGTTTCTTCATGAATTTTTATTTTATTGTATTGGAGAAAGTGATAGGCATAGCCAACATGGATACCAAACAACATTTTCACATATAATGATGTTGATGTAAGATTTAAAATTGATTTTGATGGGTTAATATTTGTCTTCATTAAACATTATACATCATTGGTTAAGAACTTCTCTTCTTCTCTTAAACATAAGGCTAAGGTTTTTCTCTTAAACATAAGGCTCAGGTGAATGACTCAAATTTTAGTATCTAACAGTGTAAAGAGTCAACTTGTATTAGCTTATAACAACTAAAGATGTCACAATTGTTCAAGTCACTAGAAGAGTGTTGATGAAACATCTTACACATATCCCTCGGTGGTATCGCTGACACTACCATCCTTTATAAGATCTAGTTTTTCTTCTTTCACAATCGATCATATATGGAATTGAAGAAAAGAAAATGGGATAAGCTCTCAACTTGGGGAGAATTTTACCAACATTAGAGGCCTCTTTTCCTCTTTCAACGTCCTAATCCTTGGGTCTCCTCAAGTCAGGTAGCTTAGTAAAAACATGGGCGTAAAAGTGGAAACCCTTGGTAAACTGTATTGTATAAATCAAGGGCGTCCGTTATACTTGGTTTTCCCATCTCGTTAGCAAACTCTCCCCAAGAAACAAAATGGAGGAAAGAAGAAGATACAGGGGCCTTGTGTTTCCCCTCACCTTTCCCTTTCCCAGATCCCACTCTTCCACATGTCATTCCAATTCGCCTTCATATTCCTCCACTTTCAACTTTGTTGTGTATAGAACAATCTCGCCTACTCGTGCTAACTTTACTAACGACTCCTTTTATTCTTCTTATGCTTTTTCCTCTGCTTCATCTTCTATCAATTTCACCCTCAACAAATCCATGTCACATAATCGATCCCCATGCCTCCCCATTTCACCAAAAGGCGGTGCCACCATGAAGACCATCCCCTGTGTTCCACCTAGGAAGACGTGCATGTGTTCACCGACGAATCATCTAGGTTATTTTTGTTGCAGTCTTCATAAAAAGAGTAATAATTCCCCTTCTTCGACGCAATGTCATCTGAATGCAAGGAGGTCTACCATGACGAATTCGCTAGTAAGAATTGACGACGTTGAAGGAGAATGGGTGAGAAGAGCCCTCGCGGCTCTCATACACCCATCCAACCACCACATGTGAAGGATATTGTCTTTTCAGCCGCGACCTAATAGGATTTTCCATATGACCACGACCTCAGATGTCTGTTGAAGTTCGCATCAGACCGCCTCCCTTTTCAGTGTCCCATTATGGCCTGTTTGATCGATCATTCCTCTAATGGATCATGAGTACAAATAAGAAATATTGACATATATGGTTGCAGATCAGTCCACAATGTTTTTTTCGACTAAGGATTTCACCCTGGATTTGGTCATATATGTACACAATGTGATAGCAAAAGAGGGTAGTTGTTCTACAAGCGTTGATATTGTTCATAATATCTTGATCTACAAGCAACAATGGTTCGGATCCTCTAAGCGATGCAGTAGATACTGTTGATGTATAAGTTTACTTAGGACAAGTCATCTTCTTGGATGTTTGTGGACTCACACCATGTGTTTCCTTGATTTATCTCTGAACTGGGTGAATTTCCCAACCATCTCTTTGTCTTATTACTCCAACGAGTGAGTTATCCATCTACCTCCATCAATGATGTCTCTTCTCATCCTATTATAAATAGAGGAGCTCTTCATTGTGATGTCTCTTCTCATCCTATTATAAATAGAGGAGCTCTTCATTGTAATCAGACAAGCAGATCTAATAGATCAGTCTCTCATTTCTAGAAAGCTTTTGGTCCTTGTAGTTTTTTATCGAGCTTGTGATATTGTTTTTCTCAATATCTACATGGTATTAGAATTGCTTTACAAATCCCTTCTCATATCTTTTTGAGAGAGTTGCAAGTTGTCTAATCATTGTTGTCTGTAAGCCATTGCTGGTATTCCTCGTTGCGTTTTTTCTGAGAGATTAATGTTGGGTGTGGATTCTTTATCGTTCGTCATCTCTTAGTGATGTTGAAGGATTCGGTTCAACATTTGTTGCTTCGAATTCAACTCCTTCGAATCTAAGAGTAATCATGTTTTTTCTCGTGTGTATGCTCCGCGGAGTCAAATTCTAAGTCCTTTTTTTTCTCTACATACTGATGGTCCACTGATCAAAGTGAGGAATTGGGCGTTTATGGCAAAACAACATATTAGCATCGCAAGTTGTGATCATACCCCTCCCTCTCTATCCTGGTGGTGTGTCGATACTTTAGTGGAGCGCAACAATAGGTCGCCATTAATCTTCCAAAGAACCATTGGCCGAGATTAAAGAGATTGCCCACTTAAGATCCGCAAAATTGACAACTCACCCAACTCGTCCGAGAAAGTATCTAGCTCGTCCAACAAAGCGCCCATCTTTTTCCCTGGGTGAAAATCTGTGCCTGGATTGTTTTGTGTTTGGGAATATCTGTATTTTTTTATGGACATGTTGGGGTTTAAACTAGTAATGTCCATCATATTTCTGAAGCTTATTTTGTTAGATCACCAGACTTTGATTCTTAGTTTGTATGTGCATCGAAGCACTCAAATTATATGTGCATTAAATGCATATGTTGAGCTTTCATGGGTTCTTAGGAGATGGATATGGGGTTACCATGTTTTTTGACATGGTAATAATTTTCCAAATGATATGACCTATTTTTTCTTTGTTCTAAGTTACATAAAGGGTTTAAGAAGTTTTTTTTAATCCTCCAAGAAAGTAGTTTTTTGAGAAACCAAGTTATTTTAACAAAGCAAATTCCAACTACATAGACACAAATTTTGTGCTATGTTTGTATTATCTATTGTAAATGGCGAAGTTAAGGATTGTTGAGCTCCTAACTCCCTATAACTATCATACATGGAAACTTAAGATGCAACATTTGTTGCAATCAAAAGGGCTCTGGAATATGTTAGTCGAGGCTCAACCTATGTTCACCAAGGAAATCGAGAGGTTCGCCTATCAAAATAAACTTAATGAATCCATGGGCCTCATTGGTTTGCATGTGTCAGATAGCATGTTGTTCCACGTCGTTTATTGTAAAACTATGAAAGCAAGTTAGGACAAGTTGGCTTCCTTATTTGGAAAAGTCAATGAATTTCGAGCCCTACAATCGGAAGCGGAGTTATCATCACTGGTATCGAATGAGCATGCATCCATTGAAGACTATCTTACCAAATTTAGGTTACTGGTGGCACAACTAAAAGGGCGTGGAAAAACTAAATCAGATGAAGAGTGCATCTTCTTGATTTTATCCGAGCTAAAGGTCATTATCAAGTATTTTCTTCTGCATTTTATTCTACTATGGATGCACTGGGAAGTGAGTTTAAAATGCATTCCTTTGATCTTTTTTGTGAGTGTCTTACTAGAGAACAATATAAGCTTACCCAATTACATGCTCTTTCTGGCTCTAACAATAAGGCTCGTGTGCCTCTACCTCCAAAACTAAGAAAAAGACTCGGTATAAGAAGAAGAAAGATTATGCTCAAGCTGGTGAGTCTACCTCCAAACCTTAGCAGAAAACAAAACCTTTTCCTCCATCTTCCAAGTCTGGTGAGTCTTCCTCCAAGACAAGGAAGAAGAAGTCAAATGACACTTTTAGTTTTTGTGGCAGACTTGGGCATGTAGAATCTAAATTTTGGTTGAAACTTGAATCTTTGAATGAAGCCATGAGACAACATAAGATTTCAGTGCCCAAACCTTCTTCTACTAGTAAAGGACATGCTTTATCATCTCAAGCCTTGTATGCATCTTCAAATAGTTGGATACTTGATTCTAGCACTTCACACCACATGACTCATTCTCATGAGTTGTTGGCTTCTACATCTTAATGTAACATTTCACGGATTGCAGTTGGAGACTCTACACAGCTGTATGATTTTGGATCTGACATAGTGTAGTTAGATAAAGGGTGCATTAATGATATTATTCTTATTCCTAATATCTCTACAAATCTTCTCTCTATTTATCAAATTTTTCATTCTGGTAATGGGAAAACAATAGAGTTTTCTCCTAATGATGTAATCATTCGAGAACTAAAAAGCATAGACATTGTTGTTGCATCTGGAAAAGTATATCATAGTTCTCAACTGTATAAGTTTGCTTCTTTTGAGTATTCCTTCGGTTCCTCTTTCATTGCACATGTCAATGCTTTGAGTAGGCTTTGGCATGAAAGATTTGGACATCTCAACTACAAATATTTGCATCATTTGAGTACACAAAAATTAGTGTTGGGTATTCCTAAAGTTTCTTGTACGGATGGAGTTTGTCCAAGTTGTGTCCTTGGAAAACAACATCAAGATCCATTTCCTAAAGGAAAAACATGGCGGGCTACAACACCTCTTGAGTTGGTACATAATGATCTCATGTCATTTCCAACTCGCTCATTTTCAGGGGCTAAGTACGCACTTAATTTCATTGATGACTTCTCATGTTGCTCTTGGGTGTACTTTCTTAAGTACAAGAGTGAGGTCTTTGCTACTTTTAAGAACTTCAAGGATTTTGTTGAGAAGCATTCATCTCTTTCCATCAAGAAACTACGCATAGATAATGGGGGGGATTATGTCAATCAAGCATTCACATATTTTTGTAGAGAACATGTCGTTCAACATCATCTCATTATTCCCTACAACCCTCAGCAAAATGGTGTTGCCGAAAGAAAGAATCGAACACTGAAAGAAATGGCGAACTCTATGATTCAGTTCAAGAACATGGAACCTTCCTTCTGGGTTGAAGCAGTAAACTGTGCAAATTACATTTAGAATATGATTCCTCATTAGGAAGTACTTCATAAGACTCCAGAGGAATCTTGAATCCATGTTAAGCCCGATGTCTCTACTTTTAGAGTGTTTGGAAGTCCAACATGGGCCTTAATTCCAATTGAAAAGCGAAAATCTATGGAGAAGAAAATCCAACCATTGATATTCTTGGTTATTGTGAGGATATGAAATCATATAGGTTATTTGAACCTATTACTAAAGAAGTATTCTTTCGAATAGTTGTCCATTTTGATGAAGGCTTCAACCCCACATCAAATACTTCTCCATCTTCAGATTGTCATGTTGACAATGGTGTTGAACATGTTGACATTTTTTATTTAGAATATGATGATGACCATTTTGAAGTTCAACATCAACATCAACTAGAAGAAAATCTACCACCTTCATCAACAGAGCGTGAGCATCTTGAACAGGAACAACTTGATCAATAACTGCATCTCAGGAGGAGATTTAGTGAGAGAAAGAGGCCTGACAAGTATGGCTATGATAAACTGATTTCAACTATTCTGCCCGATCCTCTTCCCCTATTTAGTCACAAACAATAGGTGTCTCTTTTTTGAGTCATAATATCTCAAATGATCCACAACAATTTTCTAACGTTGTTGACATACCTGAATGGGATGTTCCCATGATAGAGGAGTATTCTTCATTGATGAAGAATCACACATGAGATCTTGTTTCTCTTCCAAAGGAATGAAAGATAGTTCATTGTAAATGGGTCTATAGGACCAAATATGCAGCAAATGGCTATGTTGACAAGCATAAGGCACATCTTGTGGCCAAGGGATTTTCACAAGTTGAAGGGATTGATTACTCTGAGACTTTTTCCCTTGTTGCCAAGATGAATTATATTATCGTTGTGCTTTCACTTGTTTCTTCCAAAGGCTGGTCAGTCTACTGGATGGATGCAAAGAGCGCCTTTTTGCATGGTGATTTAAATGAGGAAATCTACATGGAGCAGCCTCCTGGTTTCGTGCAGTATTATTCTCTTGTTTGTAGGCTCTAACGTTCTTTGTATGGTCTCAAACAAGCCCCTCAAGCTTGGTATGAGAAGATGGATAGTTTTCTGATTTCTTTCGGGTTTGATCGTTGTCATTCTGATCCTATAGTTTACACTCAGAAGCAAGGTATTGATCTCTCTATTTTGGTTATGTATGTGGATGATTTAATTCTCATAGGGAGTTCTTCATCTATGATTCATAGTATTCAACAAGCATTGATGGGACAGTTAGATATGACAGATCTGAGACTTATGCATTTTTTTCTTGGTCTACAGGTTCTTTAGTCTTCTAAAGGAATCTCCATTTTTCAACAAAAGTATTCACTTGATTTACTTCAGCACTATGGCATGGTTGATTGTAAACCTGCCCCTACTCCATTTCAGTCAAGAGTTTCCCTTTCTTCTAGTTTCTCCTCACCACGTGTTAATCCTTCACTGTATCGACAACTAGTTGGGAGTTTGTTGTCTCTGATTCATACATGTCCTGGCATATTTTTTGAAGTAGGACTTGTCTCTCGGTTCTCTCAAGATCCTCATGAGAGTCACTGGAAGGAAGCAAAGCACATTCTGAGGTACATTCAGGGTACCACCAATTTTGTCATTTAGTATTCTTCTGGTGCTTCTCAGCTTGTGGGATTTGGTGACTCTGATTGGGCTGGTTCGGTTGATGATCGAAAGTCCACATCTAGCTTTGTCTATTGCCTTGGCTCCGCACCTATTACATGGTCTTGCAAAAAACAATCTACAATTGCTTTATCCTTTGTAGAAGTTGAGTATCGTGCTGCAGTTCTTGCTACTAAAGAGGTTATTTGGCTTCGACAATTACTGACAGAGTTTGGAATTCAACAGGATCAGCCCACCACTCTTTGATGCGATAATCAGAGTTCCATACACATTTCTCGCAACCTAGTGGAACATCAATGGACCAAACACATTGAGATCCACATGCACTTAATTAGACAACTCATCAAAGATGGTTTTCTCAGCTTGGAGTATTTTCCTACTGAAGCGCAAGTTGTTGGAAAACCTTTGGCATCACCTCATTTTATTCAGCTACGATCGATGCTTGGGGTGAAGGAAGTTGTCTCTCGGGAGTTATCTTGAGACCTCATACCTTCACTTTTTAATGTTTTTTTTTTCTCTTTAGGGGAGGAGTTTTTTCCTATGGGTTTTCTTCTTTTCTCCACTTATGAAAGTTTGTATTAGGTACCTTAGCAGGCCTAGTAGCCAGGACCCATTTTTTTATTTTTTTTTGTACTTCCCTAAGTAGCACTTAAGGGGGGGTGTTGATGTATAAGTTTACTTATGATAGGTCATCTTTTTGGCTATTTGTGGACTCACACCATGTGCTTCTTTGATTTATCACTAGAGTGGGTGAATTTCCCAACCATCTCTTTGTCTTATTACTCCAATGAGTGAGTTATCCATTTACCTTCATCAATGATGTCTCCTCTCATCCTATTATAAATAGAGGAGCTCTTCATTGTAATTAGACAAGTAGATCTAATAGTTTTTCTCAATATCTAAAGATAGTCTCGCCAACAAAAAAAATTTGAAAAAGGAGCAAAAAAATACTACTTCACTGGATTGTAAAATGAGATTGGACTTAATGATTAAGTGGATTTAATGATTAATAATTAAGAACACATGTTTCCTTCTTGGAAATCACAGATTCTAATCCAAAAGAGTAGGGTATGTAAACCTCTATAATCTTTTAGCACCAATCACTATGTGAAAAGAAAGTTTCTTGTCCCTCAAACAAAAAAATTTTACACACCAATTTAATATCTGACTTAACTCTCACTTTAAAAATAGATTATATATATATATATTCTTTTTTTGTTTTGTTTCAGTGTTTTCCTATCGTGGCCCATTTTTCTCTTTAAAAACATCCATCTATCTCTTTGCATGAAGATAATGTCGTTAAATTTGAAGTATGGGAACGTAACGGACAATAACAGTGATCACAAACATCATATGTGTGCAAATTTTACCGGAGATGTTCGTTTCTGTCCTCTGTTAAAATAACTTCATTATTGAAGGTGAAGTTGAAGCTGAAGGCCGCCGTAAGTGTCTGAGCGACCGTTTTGACGTCTTATTTGAATCCGTCTTCCGAAAGCCATGAATTTATTAGCTATTCGGATACAGAGCCATAATGAATTTATTAGCTATTTGAATCCGTTCCTTTTGATGTCGCCGGAGTCAATGAGCCATTTGAACAATGCACACACGTAGCCTCCGCACTAGATAGTGGAAGGTCCGCTCTGAGCGCGGGCTAAAACGTCGCGGTGAAGACTTTTTTGAAAAACTTGGTGACCCGAGAATCTACCACAGAAATCACATGGCAAAGTAATATGTGTGAAGTTGAGTAGTTTTTTTTTAATTTTTTAGTTTATTTTTAATATTTTTGTAAGGTTGTAGAACTTTAGTAGCAAATTATAATGTAAACAACTATTATTTTTTATTATATGTGAATGTAGATTGAGTCATCATTATTTATTATTTAAGAAAATAAAAAAATATGAAAATTTCAGTTTCATTCATTAGAGATACTTTCAATTAAACTTCATAACCAAAAAACAATTTTAACTTAAATAATTTAAAAAAAAAAAATTAAAACAATTTTAACTTAAATAATTAAAAAAAAATAATAATAAAATCATGTACTTTTTAATAATAATTAATCTTAATTCTATACACAAAACTAATTATTATTTCCAATTATCATTTAACTTGTTATCTAAAAGGTAAAGCATTTATTCTTTATTAATAATACTAAATAATTTTTTATAATAATAAAAAAAATTAACCTATAATAATATAGAGTTTAATTAAAATTTAAATATTCCTTATAGTTCTATGGAATTTCTATGGAATTGTAGGAAAATAATCTTTATCCTTATCCAAGTCAGGAAAAAATTGATGTTAAAAAGAAAGTTGTTATATGGTCTCTATTGCTTTAACTCTATCAATACCCTTTGATTTGAAAGTCTTCCTTGGAGTCAATACGTCGTGAGTCATTGGAATCTTTGTAAGTCACAAAACTATCAGTTGCCAAGTTTTAATATGTTAACACAACACCACCATATGCTATGCAAAACACATCTATCTACCATTCACATAAAAATTACACAATTTCAAATTAGCTCCATCGACTTTTATATTCTTGACAAAGACGAGAAAACTTCAGATTAGATCCATTAATTTTTATATTTTTAAATTATTTTTTATATTTGTATCCGTTTAGAAAATAAGTCTACAATGTCAAGTAGGGAGTTATTCTATCATTTTATATTTTTAAATTTGCATCCGTTTCGAAAATAAGTCTACAATGTTAAGTAGGGAGTTATTCTATCAAATAGTTTACAATTTAAGTATATTGAGGGAGCAATTCATGGCCTTGGGCATGAAGGCTTTAAATAAGGGTCAAATCTTATAAGAGGTTGTGGGAGTAAAAGATGGAGTTGTAGTTTGCAACCATTAAAAAGGAAATTAAGCAATAGATTAAGTTAAAAGAGAGGGTAGAGGAAGAGAAAATTCAATAATTTATTGAAATGGATTTATCAAAACTATAAAAATAAAGAACCAACATTATTTAAGATATGGTTTTGGTATTAAAGTCTACTTATTATTTATTTTGTTTAGAAATAAATTATTAATATACTCTGACAAAATTTCATAATCAATAAATGCAACTATGTGTATTTTTTGGTATTGTATTTTTATCATCTAGTGAGTTTGAGTGCTACAATTATTTAAAATAGTTTGATATCAAAACATGGGGTTTTTATGTTCTTTCCTAGTTGACAGGATTTAAATAAGCTATGGGGTAATGGTAATAGAATGTAGATGGAATGGATAGTTCAATAAATAAGTGACTAAGTCTTATTCCATGTTATATCACAATTTGTATGGAATAATTGCAAAAAAGAACAAAAATACACACAAGATTAACAAACTAATGCACATTAAATTCATGAGAGTCAACCTAGCAGTGCATTTTAGAGCCATGATGTATACCAAATATTTGTGACAAATTTAATTGTTGTAGCCAATCCATGTTATCTCAAATTTAATGAATTATGTGGCATGTTACTTAAAAAGAATAGAAACTAGGAATTCATTTTATTCTCACCTATGTACAAAATCTTACCATGTTTACATGCATTATTTTTAATATACTCAATATGACTAGTAGTAGTAAGTATCTAGTCATGTAATTAATTAAATTAAAAAAAAAAAACTTTAAATAGAACCACAAAAAGTTGAAATTTTAATTGCTTACATTGTTCACTATGCAAGTTAGTCATACATACAAGAAGTGAAAATTTGCAAACAAACATTGATGAGTTTATCAAAATTGTCCCAATTAATCATATATACAATAAGAACTATGGTATTGATTGGAATAATTTATATACCTATAGATTTATATTTGTATATTTCTATCTACACACGGAAAAAAATTAGGAAAAGGTTGACCACATTAGGAGTACCACAAAATTGACCGAACTTTCTAAACTTATTTTTTAAATGTGTTAAATATATTTATTTTCATAAACATTAGGCAAATTCATATATATTTATTTTTCTTAAATATTATATTACAATTTATAATTTTCAATTTACATAAATAATAGAAAAAGTTCATGGGAATAAAAAGCTGTATAAAATAAGATTCAAATAATAATTACTAGTATTGAAAAATAAAGAATTGAAAAAAATAAATGAGATAAACTATGTCATATATAGATTGTGCTTGTTCACGCACACACATATTTAACATCAAATGAGTTATTGGGAACAAAATTCATTTGTTTATTTTTCCATAAATTTGAAAGGAAAAACATGTAATCAAATGCAAATCTAACACATTAATGAAAACAATATTTTTCAAAAAAATAATTATCATAAAGACAACATATTCCCTACAAACTATTTTTTTTTGTTGCACATCAAAATTCACAAGGAATATATGATGAATTCCAAGGACTTCAATTTAAAAATATGTAAAATGTCAAATTTTCATTACTATATCATACTAGAAACTATGACACATCTTCATAGATTCACCTGCAACAAGATTTGAGGAAGAAGGAGAAAACTAGAAACACTATGCAAATAAAGCTCTACCAAGGAACTAGAAACTATCTTAAAACACCCCTTGCAAGGCACCATCTTGAAGGTTGAAGGAGTGACTTACAATAACAAAAGAAGATATGAAAATAGCAATCATATGATGATGATGGATATATAGCTAAATAGTTAGAAGATGGGCAATGGATGACCAGTGTGAAAATTTGCAAATAGTTTAGACTATTCTTTGCAACACAAATTGTATCAAGTTGGATGTTAAGCAAAGGGTTTCTCATAAACATAAGCCAAATTGTGTCATGCATAATCTACTCATGATTTTTGCAATCATTTTGTATTTATTGAGAGAGGAAAAATCCTCAAATAAAGAATCATGCATAATCTATAATCATATGATTTTTGCAATCATTTTGTATTTATTGAGGGAGAGGGAAATTCCTAGAACATTGCATATTTATATCCACATATTTTATAATTGTATATTTATATGCATATATTTTATAATATTTCTATTAAATATGAAACTTAAACCTAATAAACTATGATTTAGTATCATCATCATCCACTTTGTTTAAAAATGATAAAAAGTATAAATTCCACTTGGTTTAAAAATGATAAATGATAAAAAATATAAAGAATTTTATAGGAAATTATGTTTTACATTTCAAAAGTAAACGACATTAAGATTGTAACCTTTTAATAGTCCCTAATAAAGCAAGTGATTATTTCAATTTTTTTAAGAGGGGATAAAAATATGAACATTAATAAATGGGGAAGAACATATTGTTAATAACAATCACTAGAAATTGTTGTTAAATACAATTTGATAAACTTAAAAATTAATATATTGAGAAATTATTAAAAAATGTATATTGTAATATATAGTTTTAATATAAATATTTTAATTCCAAATTTATTAAATATGGAAAAGGATAAAAAAATAATTAATATGGAAATTTCTAATATTTAAAAAATGATTCTATATTGTTGTAATTTATGCACATTTTATTTATTAATTTTATATCAATTTGAAAATTGAAATGACCTTAAATAAGATAGACAAAAGAAATAGACATTAAATTATAAAATACATTCATATATATACAAATTATAATCCCCTCTTTTTAAGAAATATATTTATATCATTTAACAAATATAATTTAAAAAAATATATATAAATTTCAAATATTTGTTAATTATTATCTTATATTTAATTCGTTTAATTATTTTTTTTTTTTCATATAATAATAATTTGTTTTAAATGATATTATATTTAATTTGTTATTATTAGTTTTTTCATATAACAATTTTTTTTAAATGAAATAAGAAAATTTTGAAAAAATAATTCCAACTTCTTTTGAAATATGTTAGCATTCACTCATATAAATCATAATTTTTGTATTAATGAATTTTTTAGATAAAAAATTTTTGCTATCCATTTTTTTTAAACCTACAAAGCTAGTAAATTAATGTCTTATCACTTCTTAGCATTAAAACACACATTTACACCAAATTCATTATCATTAAAAAAGTTATCCATTCAAAAAGTTAGAAATATGAAATGACCTAGTCTATCATTCCATCAAATGCATTTAGGATTCACCATCATTATCCCTTTGAAACTCTATTAATCATACAATTTGATTAAGATTACTTTCTCTTTCCATACATCTGAAATATAATAGATTTATTATATAATTTTCTACCAACCTCATCCTCTCAAATTTGTGATAGTTCAATCAATTTGTTTCACTAAATTAAAAAAGTATTAAAATCACATCAAAACACATTACATATTGCTTCAAAACCCAATCAAATTACTAATACTATTTTTTTTATCAAAAATCTAAACATTAAACCTCTTTATCAAACCCCTCCATTTATCATGTTAAATACAAGTCTAATCCCTTTTTAACCAATATCACTCTAAATCTCTTTTAAGATCTAAACCCGATCCCTCTTTCCACCAAACATTATACCTTTATATTTATCCTCTCAAGTATCAGGCCCCACCTTATAATTATCTTGCCAAATGTCAAACAAATCTCGCTATACCAAAAATTCATGCCCGTAGACGAGATCGAGATTGAGTAGTTTGCGGTGAATAACTTTACGGTAAACCTTCTTGAAAGAACCAAATGACTAAGTAAACTCCAAGTTAAAAGATTGAAGACATTTGAAAAGATACATCCTCTTCTTATCGCTTGGCAAAAAGAAAGCGTTAGCTAACCCATACATGTAATCATCAAGAGTTTAATTTTGTTCACTGTCGATAAATTTATGATGAACTTTCTGTTGTAACTGTAAGTGTGGAAACATAATTCATAATATTATAAATAATAATTATACACATATAAAAAGATATAGGGATTTTACATGGTTCACTCAAATGTTGGGTAATGTCCATCAAGCATAAGTATCAGTTTTTTTATTATTCGGATTATGGAGATTACATCAGATTTACAAGTCTCTCATACACTCAGTGTCTCAAGTTCGTTTTGCCTCTACGGGCTTACATGAATTTATACATTCACACACGAAACTGAATATTAAATGTAATCTCTATCCATAATCTAACTTGATCTACTTGATTGTAACAAACTCAGAATAATAGAATCCATAATCTGTTTTTGATAATTGGTTGTCACCAAATCCCAACACTTTCCTCATAAAACCAAATGGCAAAAGAAAGCGCAAACTAACCCAACCAAGTCAGAATCAAAACTTTAAATAAAAATAATTTATGGCAAACGTTCGTTAAAAAACTAAAAAACTAAGCAAACTCTATCTTTAAAGATTGAACAAAGTGGGCAAATGTAACAGTCCGCAGGAAAATGTTTTAGCACAACTTTTAGTGAC